>JAAAKQ030161879.1:0-12699 GCA_010016005.3 Zanna intricata | reverse complement strand
CTCCCTTGTCCTCTCTTTTTCTGTTTAGCCTCTGGAACTACCGTAACGTATTACTTCAGATGATGATATATTTAAATATAAATGAAGTGTAGTCTTGTACAGTCTCAATACTACATTTCATTCACATTTACTTATTCATTCACCCCGGTCATAGAAAATGAAACTTTGTTTATTTAGAATTATGGCGGTATTTTTGTATTTTTTTTGAACAATTTTAAAAAATTTTTATTTAAATTCATTATCACCACTTAGGGATTATTTTCTTAAAAATTAATTTTACCTGAGTTCTTCTCCTTGAGTATGGGAGCCCTAAAATGAAAGAATTTTTTTTTTTTTCATTTTTCTAATATATAAAGCAATAGTGCCATTTTCATAAGTTCTCCTCAGGTACAGAAATAATCAGTTTTTTGTTTTTATTTATTTAACTATATGTGGTCTGTAAATAAGTAATGAGACTGGTTCAGAAAGACGTTTTATTTACAATTAAATCATACATGGATTCTATCACCTTCAAAAGCCCTTGGGAAGCCATGCAATGCTTCAAGTGATTTTCCCACTTTTCATAGCAGTGTTGTAACTCAGAAACTTTCAGATGTCAGTTACATTTTTAAAAAATGTTTTCTACTGTTCCGAAATAGTGTTCTTTGACATGGTTTTTAAAGTTAGGAACAGGAAAAAATTGTAGGGACTCAAGTCTGGTGAATAAGATTGTTGAGGAACAACAGGAATGTTTTTCTTTGTGAAAACTCATTAATTGTGAGTACAGTGTGACAACTTACATTGTCATGATGCAGCATCCAATTATCTTTGGTAGCTGGTCTCACACGGGCAACTTTTTTCCACAGTCAAGAAATTTCTCGGTAAACATATTGATTTACTATCCATCTTGTAGGCAAAAACTCCTTATGGATAGTGCCATTACTACCTAAGAAACAAATTATTCGTAGCATGCTTTTGATTTTCGATTTGCTCATTTTTGCTTTTCTGGGCATAAGGAGTTTGAAGTGTGCCACACCTTGCTCTGGGTTTTGTTTTTGGATCGTACTCAAATATCGAAGATTCACAACCTGTAATATTTTTTAGAAAATCAGGATCAGTTTCAATTTGCCCTAGAAGATTGTAGCACACTTTCACCCTGTTGCTTTTCTGTTCAACAGTGAGGGTTTTTGGGACTCATTTTGCAGAAACCTTTTTCATGTGCAATTCGTTTATCAAAATGGTTCGTTTACTGGTACGGTTCAAATTCAGTTGTTTTGTAATCATTCTGACAATTAATTGCCAGTCGTATCATATCAAGTTTCTGATTTGCTCAACATCATCGTCACTTTTTGACATTAACAATCTTCCAGTACATGAATTGTCTGCAACTGATTCCTGGCCATCTGAAAGTGCTTTAAACCACCTAAAAACTTGGGCTCGTGACGGACCGTCATCTTCATATGCCCTTTTCAATCTTGAAAAAGTTTCAGTAGCATTCTTACTGAGTTTTAACACAAAACTTGATTATACAATCATAATTAGTATCACACATTTTTGTAACATGCAACAAAAACTAATTTCACTAAAAGTTTGTTTATGTGTCATGTGCTAGTAATAGACTAAAAATATTATTACTTAATATAAATCAGCTGTTCATATAATCATACGTTTACTAAAATCTTTACAGTGTTGTCACTTTGGCTGCCAAAATAAAACTCATCTCGTTACTTTATTAACAGACCTTGTATCATAAAATTACAAAGAATATTTTTACATAAAAATGAAAAAAAAACCATAATTTTGGTTATAATAATAAGGTATTATTCTACCATAAAGATACAAATAGAGCCACCTAAAATGATTGAATTAAAGCATTAACTGCAAAACTTGACCGGCATAGCAGGAACATTATGCAATTCATTACCTGCTTTTTTTTTTAATGGTTTTTAAATGTTATTCATTTTATCATGCTAATCAAATAAAATAAAGAAATGACTACATATAAAAATAGCTTCTTAAGTAATTAATGTTGTAATTTCAAAAAAAAAACACTTCAGATAATGATATTAAATACTGTTAAGCAAGTAGCATATTGAAAATTTAACACAATCTGATGAAGCACCCGTAAAAAATTAGTGATACAAATTTTTTAGTTTTTTTCTTAACAGTTTCTAAAATTGCTTTCACATTTTTTTTTTAATCAAATTAAAAAATTATCCATTCTTTTAGTAGGTGTTTGCCTTCCCTAAAACTTTTAAGAGAAATATGGATAAGATTTTTTTTTTTTCAAAACTGATATAGTTGAGTTCATCTAGCTTATGATTGGGACTGAACAGCTACATCTGTTTGTTCTTATTATGATTATTTTTTTAAGATGCATATTATTTTTGGCTTTTATTAGCCTATTTATAAATTTTTTTTTTTTTTAATTTAGACAATTTTTGTACCTTTAAGACACTGGTGTCTGACTCATGGACACAGTACTATTCAGTTATGAATCTCAAAATTTGATGTTATTTAAAATTAATATTTTATAGAATGCAGCAAAATTTACATTAAAACTTTAGTGTACATATTAATTTATATCATTAAAAACAAAAATAAATACATTTTCTTGTCATGCCTTTTAATGTCATTGTAATAATTAGAAATAATGTCCAGCATGCATGAAACAAATCTTTCATTAATTTTTAACAATACGTAAAATTTAACTACATACATGTGTGTGTGTGATGTATGATGTGTGGTGTGTGTGTGTGTGTATGTGTACTTATGTTACTACTTGGTGATTTATTTTAAGCACTTCAGTTCAAATGTGACATGTACGAATATAAAGTGCCAAGAATCATACACATCGGTTATATGTAACTATCAGTAAAATAACACAAAATAAAAACATTTTTTCATTAATTTTGAATTACAGTAATAGAACATTACTTGTTTGTTTAAAAACTCTAATAAAAATTTAACAAATAAATCATATGGTAAAAAATAATTAACATAAATTGCCCTGCTATATTGTATTTTGAGGCAATTTCTTCTTTAATTATAATTTCAGTTATTTTAAATTTATTTTATTTATAATCAGTTTAATGCTTTATTGTAAATACAAATAAACCTAAGTCTTTTTAGGTAGACAACTGATTTGGACTTAAAAAACAATTTCAATGATTTTGTTATTTATGTTCGTTGTTGGTGAAAATTTCATTAGAAAATATCTCTTAAATGGCAAAACTGATTCAACCTTAAAATATATTAGTTAATTTTTTATGTAAATCTAAAATTATTCATAGCACATAGTCTGAGGATATTGATGAATCGGTGACAATAAATTAGTTATTGCTGAATTGCAGTAAAATTGAAATTTTTGCTGGTGGCTTTTTCTGGGTCAAAACAGCAATTTATTAGATATGACCTGCCCGTTCTCACAAGATCAAACAAACAAAAAACTAAATTTGAACTGACAGAGGAAGCAATCTGGAAATATATAAACTAAATTTCACTTAAACTGCAATGAACAGATTGAGTAGACATTAACCAGCAGATGTAATTATCACATAGCTGTTTGGTTACATAACCATTAAATCAAATTAAAAGTTATTTAATAATATTAAAGATTCTGTGTTATCATGGGATTCCTCATGCAGAAAAATACGTCGTGAGGAAGTCGTCCTGTATTGATTGCGGATAGAGCATACAAGGACTACCCACGGGTACCTTATGTAAGGAGAAAATGCACCACTCTGTATAAGTTGTAGCTGCCGTTTAACTGTGCGTCATATCTTCACAGATTGCATATGTTACGCGGCCTTATGTCGCAAATTTAAATTATCTGACAATATTTGTAATATTCTAAGAAACGACGATTCAGCGATAGATAGGGTTCTCAGCTACTTGTGACATATAAATATTTTTAATCAAATTTAAGATATTGTATCTTAAAGATATAGTATCTGTTAAGGGGCCTTTTACACCCCTTATGGATTTTTACACTACTTTATATTTTAGTTCTTTTTTCTCATTTGATTTTTAAAGTACGACTGTGATATTACTTCTAAGATCTACTTGTTTTTAGTTTTAAGTTTTAACTTAGTTTATCTGTGATATTAGTTGTAAGTTTTACCACGAATTAGTTTTAAGTTTTAAAAAATATCTTACATGTCATATTAGCTTTAACTTGTATTTTATTTTAATCTAGTTTTTTTTTAAACATTTTAATTTTATCTTTTATGATATTAGTTGTAAGGTTTTAGCAAAATTAGTTTTTTAATTTTATTTTATTTATGTATTATTTTTGTTTTAGTTTTAGTATTTTAAATATTTTTTTTTTTTGTTTAATTATCAATCGGTATTTTATCCGGGCGATAATAACGCCTTAGTGTTGTTCGCCCTGAAAAAAAAAAAAAAATTAAATCAAATTTTGTTGGTAACCTCAAGGAAAGAGGATGTATATACAAAAATATATTAATATCATTAAACTTTTAATCATTGTTACAAATTTTACAATTAGCATATAAAAACTAAAATTTCAGTACACTTGGAACAGTATGAAATTAACGGCAGATGAATTTTTCCAAAAACAATGTATTAAATTGCACAGATAATTGAGCTAACAAGACTATCTGGTTTCGCCCAGGTTTTACCATCCCCAGTAGAAATGAAATTTTAAATATATTCAATCACGTACAATCATTAATAAAATAATAAGTATTTTTCTCAGAAAAATTTTATAATATAAAATAGACATAAAATGACATTTTTATTAATTATTATGCATTGGAGGCATAATTTAAAAATGATGGAAAAATGGTTTCTCATAAATATTTTATGTTAACAGACACAAATATTTTTCAATTGTAGTTTAACTTCTCAACCAAATTTTATTAACATTGGTTCTTCTGTTATGTAATGTAATGTTATGTAATGTAGAAAAATTTTATAATATAAAATAGACATAAAATGACATTTTTATTAATTATTATGCATTGGAGGCATAATTTAAAAATGATGGAAAAATGGTTTCTCATAAATATTTTATGTTAACAGACACAAATATTTTTCAATTGTAGTTTAACTTCTCAACCAAATTTTATTAACATTGGTTCTTCTGTTATGTAATGTAAATAAAAATTTAACCTCATAATGATTTTCAACATTAAGGAATGAAAAGACTTTTTTGTTGATATATAAAAGTTTTTTTTTTGTTTTTTTTTATAATAGATTTCAAAAAAATATTTCAGATATAAACCTTATGCATATTACAAGGACAATCAGATTTTCATAATTAAAGGGTACTGAAGTGGCAAAGTAGGATCTAAACCTGATAAGCACTACTAAATTATTAATTCCCTTCAAAAGAATAAGTAAAAATAATTATAAAAAATAATCACAATTATGACCCATAAAATGTCATTGACATACTCAATTTTTCAAATAATATGCACATTAACAATAATTTAGAAAAGTATCATGTATATATTTTAATAATGATAAATTAATGAACAAGCAAATAAATTTTGATAATGATATATTGTATAAACAGGTACTAAATAATAACTATAGAGGGAGTTGACCATACCGTTCTATTTCAAATTTATCAGTGGACATTTAACAGTGGAGACATTTACAATGACAGGACATAGGTCGACATAATTTTAAAAACATGATGACCACCATTATAATATTAAACAACATTTTACACCAAGTTTTATTTTTTAAAACATTTTACAAGTTTTAATTTTGAAGAAATAGTTAAATTCTGAAAGCGCAAGGATATATTAAATATATAAATATATAAAAAGGGGATTGAAAATCCCAATCTTTTAATCCTAAATTAAAGGAAGGGCAGGAGGACTGAACCTCTTGAATAACACATTTTGTATTGTAGAAGGTAGAACATATGGTTACAAAGAATGGTTCCATTACTACAATATTTAAAACAATAGTGCAGCATTTTAGGAGGAGCAGATAGGTATATGGCTTGGGTGTCAAAAAGTTAGTGGGATGGTGTTTTTGGCAATTGCCTGATTCTGGGCAATTCTTTGAACAGTTCTCTCTTTTTCTTTTTAGTCTTCGAAATTACTGTAAAGTAACCTAATAACCTAACCACCAAATAAGACTTGTATCCATGATATAGTATTCAAATCTGTATAAAAGTAATTACCTTTACTAGGATTTGAACCTTAGAACTCTTGACTTCAAAATCAGTTGATTTACGATGTCACATTGACCACTAGAGCAGCCCGGTGGGCCTAACAATTATTGCTGTTCATTTATAACCTCACTCATTCTGTACTGAATTTAACAAATTAAAGCTTAGAACAAAATAAAGATTAATAAAGTGAAAATTAAAATGAAGAACAAAATTAAATTCTTATGCTTATTTGATTAGCTTCAAAATTCTTAACCACAGTATGTAAAGTAAATATACAGTAAAATTAGTTTTTACAACGCAGTATTTACAAAATCACCACCAGGATGACTCGGTAAGTAAGAGCTCACAATCAGTGTTTTTCCATATTAGATTGTTGACTGCATGTAGAAATAAAAGTATGAAAAATTGTTACATATGTTTAGATCTGCCAATAAGAGTAAATTTTACTTAAAATTTCATAAATTCAAGAAAACTTGTTTGTAACTATAACACAAACAAATGAAATCAAACTAAAAAGATGAGTTAAATACGGGCTTGCTTTTTTGGTTATTATATGCAAATAATAATGATTTTTAACAAAAATTCATGTATTATATTCTCATGTATAATTTACAAAAATAATCACAATATTATATGAAGTAATCAAATATATCTCAGTTTATTATTCAGCTCTTCTTCAAACCATCATGTGTAATTTTTCTGTACTGAATATGCATTAGGGTATTTAAAGTTTTTTTTTTCATTTTTTTAACCTCCAGAACCACCATAAAGGTATATCTTCAGAGGATGAGATGAATGAATTGTAGCATATGTGAAAAATGCCATGCCTGACCGGGATTCGAACCCAGGACTTCCGGATGAAAGGTTGAGACGCTACCACTCAGCCATGGAGGCCAGCAAAGTTTACGGAGGCCATATAAAGTTTTGTTGGGGGGCTGAAGCAGAGACTATATTATAATTACTATTCAAATCTTTATAATTAGGGGAGCTGGATATTAGAAGCCTTGGGAGGCAAGGAAGCCTGAATCTTCAAGATATTAAGTTGTTAATATTTTTCTTTGCAGAGGACATTTTAGGGAAAAAAATGAAGCCTGAATATCACATCCATGTCATATTTATTGAATTGAGAATGGTTATTATGTCAGAGGATCCTGTTTTGGAGAGAAGAAGGTATGAATCTCTTCTATTTAATACGGTTTTTTTTTTCAAAGTCGAACTTATTTTGAAAAAGAAAATTTTGAACATTATAATACTTCAATAGTTTTAATCTCAGATGTTTGGATGTAAAGATCCTTGGACATAGGAGTTAGAATGCTCCCTTTGAAGTTAAAACACATTAAAAAAAAAATTATTATGGTATTACAGTTTTTTTCCAATTGAGGGGACTAGGACGTTGATACCTATGAAGGTACTAAAAACCTTCTTCTTCTATAAGTAAAATTTTTTTAAGGTATAAGAGAAATTGTAATCTTCCAATATTTAGATTTTTATGGGAGTTGTCTTGGAGGTTGTAGGAAAATGAAATTTTTCAGTCATAGTGATGGTACATTTCTTGTCCCAAATGTAAGAATTCAAAGATTAGATCTGTGATAAAATAGTTTTCACATAATACTGAACTACAAAAGTTTTGTTACAGAGATAATTTTGGTTTATTCTTATGTATTTTTTGATGCTAATTTAAAATATGATCTCAAGTTTGTCCCAAGGGCCTTATTTTATTGTAATTACCACTGATAAAAACGATTTATTTCCTTTAATAAATCTAAACACTTTTAAAGATTTGTTGCAAGTCATTGTTTATATTAATTATGAAATATGAATGTCTGAAGATAATTTTAAATGAACCATATCAAAAAATGGCTAAGAATTTGATAATGTGGAAAAGTGACTAATATGGTAATATATCATGAAATGGTATCAGTACTATTTACTGCGACTTATTCCTTCTAGAAAAATAGATTTGTTAAAGTAAAATGATTTAAATAATAGCCTTTATTAATAACCTCATAATCAATAGTCATTTGAATTAGTATTTTTACTGTGGAATAACCACCCCAGAAACGCACTTTCAATCTGGCTATCATAAAAATATCAAATAAGAATTTGGTCTTTTGTTTTATTCCTAGTTTTTCTGATGTGGATATATATTACTTTTGTGGTACTCCATACATTTTTTTTTTTGTATATTGTTAATAATTTATATAAAAGCGCCTTATATAAATTATACTAATAACTGTTATTATGTGGTAAATTAACTTTTAAATTTCACAGAATAGATGTTCATTAAAAAATCATGTTTTCTAATATGCTTTAAAATAAGAGTCTTTTGTTCCTCAAATTGGCTGTAATTCTTGAGTAACTTTACTTGACAGCTGGCTAAGTGAGAAGACATGGCATATGCCTTTTGTTGTTCTGTGGTATGGAGATAGCCTAAGGTGCACTCCATAGACTGGTTTTTTTTCCATCATAAAAATTCAAGGCATAACAAGTAATTTCAAGAAATCGGTTGTGTATTCTTTTCTTCTTCAAAGAAGAAAATTAGATTTATTTCACATAGTGAACAGTTATCAGAAACATGGAGTTTAGAAAAAAATGTTGATAATGAAGAAGGCTTTGGTCATTTAGAAAGTAATGAAGCAGAGGATCCAGATTTTCAAGATGTTTGCATTGAACTTCTAAAAAATTGCTTTAGCAGAACTTAATAATTTTATTTATGTACCTAAATTATCTAAAATGCAAGGGCTGCATCACCATCCTATGGAATGCAGATTGTTAATAGATTCCTCCTAAACAAATTTAAACATTGCCCTCCATCATTATTATTTACTTTTAAGGCTGCAAAGGACCACTTTAGTCAGAATAATTCAAGTCTTTTTTGGTCGATCTTTTGCCTTCCATCATTAATGTAATGAGAAACCATCAATTCTTCTTGCTTATATAGAACAAATAACAGAGATGAATATCAATATGAAATTTTTACTGATGTTGGTACAGTATGAAAAGTATTTTTGACACATATGTGGAGACTTAAAGGTGATATATATTTTATTTAGACTATTACTAAGTACTGTTGTTTCTTTTCTTATGCAAGTGGGTCAGTAGAAACAGGAAAAGAACCACTACATTAATAAAGATTGACCAAAGAAAGGTTTCAGTGTTGAGCAGAAAAATGTTGTTTGTCAAGCTCTTATGAACCTAAAGTACACAGTATGTCTGAAAAGTTATTGAACTAAATTAAATAAAAATACAGATTTAAAGATAAACAAATTTACTCACATCAGCCCTCTACACAGAATCCTTCTCTAGTTACACACTTGCCGCAGCGCCGGTAGAACCGTCAAACTTTCTGGAAAACTCACTTTGTGAGATCGCCTTAAACTGCTCAGTGCAAGCCCTTTGGATGGTCGGAATGTCGTCGATAAAGCGATCTTTCAACTTCAACTTGAGTTTCAGGAACAAAAATTAGTCTGCTGGAACCAAGTCGGGTGATTAGGGCGGACGGGTGATTAGATAAGACGGTGACTTGATTTGAGGCATAATAACAGTGTTAAAACTGTTGTCATGTGTGCCGAGGTATTTTTGTGCAAGATAGTACAACTGTCTGTTTCCTGGTACTCGGACCGGATTCGACGAATGCGACGCATCAGGCATTTCATTACTTCCAAATAAAATTCACAGTTTGAGCAGTTGGGCGCACACTTTCGCAACGTCTTCGTCGTGAATAGCAGTTGACGGCCTCCCGCTTCGGTTGTCATTATCCAGCAACTTCTATCGTCTTTAAATCGCTTTCACCACGTGTATGTTATAGTACGAAATGTGGCTTCATCACCGAATACTTGCTGTATTATAGAATAGGTTTCAAAGAAAGATTTCTGAAGTCGAACACAAAATTTTATCGCGCTACTCTGTCCCATGTCGCGAACTTGCAAAAGGTTACATGAACACAACATATGATACCAAATATAATCCGAGACTGGACTGACGAAACGTGATTAAAATTTTATACATACACTCGTCAGACATCATAGGTTACATACTTATTTGGTTGTCAGAGAGATTGTGCTTCTTTATCGACTACATAAATTTAGTTCGGAAACTTTACAGACATATTGTGTATATGTATCTTTCAACATTACGGTTAAAACTCGATTGGATGAAAAAACTTGTCAAAACAACGGATCATAATGGCTGAGATTTATTATATGATGGAGCTTATTTCATATGTTCATGGAGCATTTTCCATGAACAGTGAGACAACAATTAAATATTTCTTACAAGATACATAAGCTAATGAAGGATTTGAACTTTGAATGATTCTGAGAAAGCAGCAAGGTATCATTTGAAATTATTGTTAAATCATTCCTGGGTAAAAAGAAGCCTGAGAACTATGCAGAACTGGAGCGACTGATTGAAACTACATACAAGTTGATACAACATGTCTCTAAATATACACCTACTCTATTAACAATTGAATGATTTATTTACCTAATCTTGGTGATGTAAATGATGAGCATGGTAGATGCTTTCCACTATGATAAAAACAAACTACCAGGAAAAATGGAGCTAAGATATGCTTGTTGCTTGTTGATTACTCCTGGAGATTGAAGAGATATTCCAAGGCAGAATAAAAAAGAAAACAAAAGAAAAGCAAGTATTAGATAAGATAGTATCATACTACAGGCAACATAATTTCTCAAAAAATCAAGTTTTCATTAAATCCATGTTACTAAAAAAACACTTCCCTTCCTTCAATTTTAGTTTGGAGATTTGAAATCAACACAATAAATACTATAAGACACACCTTATTGAACACATGTAACAGAAGAAAGATTCTTTTTTTTTTGTAGATATATATATTTAGACTTTAATTTTTAACTTATTGATCAAATTACTATGAAGAACACCTAAAGAGAAAAATTGGGGGAACGGTTAAATCATTTCTATATAGCCTATCACACTAAGGGAGAAGTAAGCTTTAAACAGTACAGTAATTTTTCATATCTGGTCAGTAGTTCTTGAGATTATTTTAGATAAATGTAAGTAAATAAATATTTTGTTTGTTTTAATTGACATTTAACGATATATCAGGAATAAGTTGGAGGTAACTTCATGGATTAAAAAATTAACTGCCCTAATATTAAATTTGACTTGATGGGTCAAGTAAAACTGTGGTAAAAATTTGATCAGACCATCATCACACTTAAAGTACACAATTAAGTTATAATTAATTAATTATAAAACAAAATATTAATTTAATTTAAGTTTACAATATTAATCAGAATATAATCAAAACATGAAAATAGTAAATTAATCTAATGAAAATACTAAATAAATAAAATAAGTAACAAACAAGTAATGATTAAGAAGAAAATAATGATTTGAGTACATATTATTTATAAACATTGAATAGAGATTCAGATTATTTATTGCAGTAAAAAAAATTGAAAAATAAATTTTTTTTTACCTGTACCATTTAATTTGTAATTCTTAGCTAAGATCTAAGAATAAAAATAAAAAGTGACTGTCATCAATTTAGGCAATCCAACCACTATTATTTGTTTCTTTATTTTTATTTTTAAATATGTCTAGTTAGCCGGCTCCATGGGTCATGCCATAGAGCCAGCTAACTAAACCACCAGTATCTAGAGCCGGAGCAGTAGCGTCTCGGTCTTCCATCTGGAGGTTCCAATTTCAAATTTCAATCAGGTATGGGATTTTCACATGCTCTACAACATTGCTATTTCATCTCATCTCATCCTCTAAACGTTTCAACTCCAACTTTTCCATCCTCTAACTTTTCTTTACATTTTGGACTTTTCCGAACAGAATTTTGCAATGTTTATATACATAAATATCTATGTAGGTATAAGATTTTTTTGTCCATTCTACTGGACACAAATTTTAACCAATTTTGATAAAACTTGGAGGGAGGTGATATAAACCTCGTAGAAATAAAACCCTATTGATCTTCCAGTGAATCTGTTCTCAGAAACTGGAGTTAGAAACAAAAAACTGGGTTTTTCGATATATATTCAAGGTTTTCATATAGTAACTTGAAGGGTGACATTAGTTAGCCAATAGTAGATTTTTGCAAGCACTACCAGGTGCGAGCTTGTTTCCCATAGTCCCAAAACATAATTTGGACTACATCAAAAGCAATGTTATGTTCAAAAATCATTGCAGCAGTGCAATATCCTTTCTTTTTTAACTAAAACCAGAAATCTGGCCTTCTGACTCACTGTAACAGAGCTTTTTTTAATAACTGGAAAATATTTTCCAAGAAATTTTAGTTGGCCATATAATTTTATCAAACTATAGAAAATACAAGAAGTCATAATTGGCGTACAGATTAATTTGTAAATGAGGATAGAAACTTTCTTAAGGACAGTTAAGGAAACCGTAATAATAGAAGTCAAAAAATTTAGTAATTAAATTTATAAGAGGGACAATAATAAAATCGACAACTTTTTTTAAATAGTGGTAGGGATTTCAAATCAAATCATTTTTATTCTTTCAACCATTACAATAAACAGTACATATTTTTATACATTTTTATACAAACAGTG
>JAAAKQ030161846.1:0-12699 GCA_010016005.3 Zanna intricata | reverse complement strand
ACAAGTACAGCTGTTTCCGCCCTGGACGTGGAACGTAGATGGAATGTTCCGGACGTGAGGATTATCTACCTCAGGGCAATATTTTGAATTTTTTATTCTCGTATTTATTAAATTTTCTACTCACTTTTCATAGAACTGTAAGAAACCTTTTGAGGAATAAAACCGTATCTTCTTCGGTCCGACTGAAATTAACTTACATGAAGATCAGAAAGATCTGTAAACCGAAATTATATTGGAATTATTATTTTAAATGACCTGGATAAAGAAAATTCTGAATAGAATTCTGAAAGAAGATTTCTGAATATCGGCAATTAATGTTACGATTTAAATGAAATCGGTCTTAAAACGTTTCTGGTTTGATTAAAAAAATATCTAGTCAACGGTATTTCTCATTATACAATTAATTTCGGCAATGATTTGTAATAGATAGCTTAATAATAATAAAAAAACATATTTTAATAAATTTGGAAATTTGAACGTATTATAAACAAAATCCAAGCTACCTTTCACCGATTGAACATCAATAAATTATATTCGCGCTGTTCTTCTCTTTTCGTTGATATAACAAAAACTCTCTCTCTCTCTTTATCTGTTTAGCCTCCGGAACTACCGTAAGGTATTACTTCAGAGGATGAATGAGGATGATGTGTAGTCTTGTACAATCTAGGTCGATATAACAAAAACTGTAAGGATTTAATGATTATTCAAAAATTTTCTAGCCACTTGCTTTATTTTTAGATGAGACTGTTTATTTGAATATAGCTATGTTTAAAATTTGAAAACATAGTAGAAATATTTTCTCATAACATTTCCCTATAGAGTAATGGGGAAAAGGTATTATTCTCAGAAACATAATGAAAATCATGATAACAAATGTCTTTCTCTTTCTTTTTTCGTTATAAATATTTACAATTATAACTATTACTTATTAGGAGCTTAAAGAACAGTAACGGGTAGGTCGGTTTCGATAATCTATTTACTTTATTTTATTGATAAAACATGATTTTATATTAATTACAAACGTTAAGAAATCAACATTTTTACATTATTATTTTGCAAATTTAGAAGCTCTGCATAGCTGAAATAAAAATTATAATCAACCACTACCATCAAAAATATTTATTTTAATCTCATTTATTTTGTAAGGTTCTGTGTTAGACAGATGTTTGTTAGAAAATACGCAATTTACACCGTTTGTTAAAGGCAAACTTGTACTGTCGTTTAATTGTATTATTCATATTTAAAATAATGCAATCGTATTTATTCATTTAATAAAAAGTTACTTAAAAGAAAGTTAAGGTTGTTAACAATAATTAAATTCGTTTCGGTTGATTCCAAATAAAATAATAATTAAAAAACCAAAAACCCGACTGCTAATTGTACGCAAGTACCAAGAATAATTATGAAAAAACAAACAAAAAATAGTTAAACAAATTTCTTCTTCCTTTTTCTTACAGCATTTTTTCAAGTACAGTAATTTTGCGACGTGAAAGTTAATATTACTTCTGCATTTTATGTTTGTCTTAAAAAATGTAGTCTTAAAAAAATGTATGATATTAAAGTCACCATCTCATACAGCCTTCATAGATATCCGTTTACAAAATAGTATGTAGAAGTAATAATAATATTTCAAAACGCTAACTTATTTTACCCTGAAAAAATGCTTGTAGGAAAAGAAAAAAAAGATATTTTTTTTTTTTTAGTTTTTCTTAATTATTCTATGTCGAGAGTTCTAAGGTTCAAATCCTAGTAAAAGTAGTTATTTTTATAAGGATTTGAATATTAGATCGTGGATACCGGTGTTTTTTGGTGGTTAGGTTTCAACTAACCACACTTCTCAGGAGTGATCGACCTGAGATTGTACAAGACTACACTTCATACATATCATCCTCATTCATCCTCTGAAGTAATACCTTAGGTAGTTCCGGAGACTAAACAGATAAAGAGAGTAATTATTCTATGTAGATGTTTACAATACTGGTAGTCGGTGTTTTTTTTTAATTTTTAATAATCATTTTATTTAGCGCTTCTTTGTTGTTTACATAAGTTTACCATTAAATATACAGGTCAACTATGTAACACACAGAGCTATGTTACTATGTAACACGCACAAATTCTATCATACTCCGTCATTAATAGCAATGAAATGCAATGCATATCAGCAAAATACAGCGCATAGGCACGCGCTAGCCGCAATGTTTTCCTGCTTCCTTTTTCTGAGGATATCTTTCCCTTATATATCGAGAAAGTTGAATTTTTCGGTAAAATCACAAGTGGCAAAAAGTGTTTCGTTTTTATCGTTTTATGGATTAATACCATTAAAATTTGAGATTACCGTATTTTTAAATTTTGTGTCTGTACTGTTAATTCCTTCTACATATGACAATTTATATTAGACTATGTTGCTTTTTGACCGAAGATTAATTACAAAAAAAGTTGGTTGTAATTGATTGAATTTGTGAAGTTACAAAAGGGAACAAACAAACATATATTACATTTAAATACAATACCACATCTCCTGTGTAATCGGGTAAAAAGGTGGTCACTTTAGACAGTAAATCAGATTATACAAATGGTGACATTAAAAAATATTGATGTAAATTAATAACCAGTCAAAAACGTAGTCAGAAAATGCTTAATTTTGTAAATCAATAATAATCATAATTTGAATTTTGTAGTTTTTCTATCGTTGTTTCAAAATTAATAGAAACAGCGTCCATTGCTGTTACTATTAATTTTTCTGTTACTATTTATGTATATATATATATGGATGTGAATAATAATATATACATACTCATTTATACATAATATGACATTAAAATTTTGATTTTATTTACCATCAAAACTATTAGACATTTTTCTGTGTAAATATAAATAAATAATATTATTATTCTATTCCAAATGACAGTTGCCAACAATTTATTCTAATTACCATTAACAATTGTCATTTCACTTTATTTGTAATTTAACTAATCTGTATTTGTAAGCACACTAACCTCTATCCTTTCAAGGTTAATCGATTTTTTTAAGTTAAATGTTATCTTCATCCGGAAGTCTCACCCACAAGTTTTTATTTAACAAAGTAGGATGAAATGACGTTTTTTTATAAAACTTTTTAGATTAATTATTATGTTTGTTTATAAAATAATCTTTGTAAAGAAAATTAATCTATTTATTCACGGATGTTTTAATATACAAAATTCAAAATATATTTGTTAGACATACACACGCACACGCGCGCTCTTGTGTGATTATAGCGCTTTGCTTGTGCCAACATTTCTACGTCATTATTGGTAATGAGGCTGGCTACCTTGTTAATTATTTAGGTTTTATTTTCGATTGCCAAGGAAGCTATCGATCTTATACGAATAATTAATTCACGCGGTTGTTTTATTTTTTTAATATAAATTTGTGTTTAATTTATATTATTACTTTTTTTTACTTATACAGTAGCAACTTCTGATTTTGAATAGTTACGCAATACCCTGTTAGAATGTTAATATATAATGGGAAGCAAGTGATTACACATCTCGTAATTAGTAACAATTAATATGAAGCCGGCATAACCTTTGCACTACATTTTAAAACAGATTGTTTAAATTAGACCTCATTATATTATTAAATATATTATATAATATTAAAATATAGTGGTAAATATTAATAATATTACCACTAAATTTATTTATTCACTTGATCATAGCTGAGAAACGTTCTTGCTTAGAAAAGTTTACGTATCATTAACCTGTATTGTATTATTGTAGCACTGGACAAGCGATTATAATTTTCATTCTATTTCATACATTAGAAATATCAGACGATTCTCATCTTTTCGAAATTTTATATTAGAGAAATTATTTTTTGTTTACAAGGTTGATTAATCGTCCATTGCTGTATCAATTTTTAACGTTAGAAATCAGATTTTTATTTCTAAATTACTGGTAATCATTTTTTTTTGCAATTATTTCAAGTACAGTACTTGTTTATTAACTGTTTTCCTTCTCTATGTTTTGCAAACCTTATGTAGTTAATAGGATAAGAGCCCAGCTTACGAATAGAGGTAAAGACCATTAACAACGAATGAGGGTTTGCTACAAATAAGGTGGAGTTCGAAGTAATCGAGGATCTGCAGCAGCAGATTGGAAAGGATTGGAAGGGTATCGTGTATCACAAGCTGCTGACGCCAGACAGAAAACGATAGATTCAGGCCTGTACTATTGACAATTAGCTCAGTTGCACCTAACAATTCAAAAGAAACGGCCTGAACTAGTTAACAGAAAGGTTATTGTATACCACACTGACAATCCCAGATCGCATACATCTTTAACGACCCGTCAGTAATTTAGAGAATTTGACTGGGAGATTTTAATACACCCACCCAGACTATTATTTCTTTAAGTTTCTATAAAACTCCCTGAGTGGTGTTGCGTTAATTTCGAAACAAGCCAGTAAAAACTACGTGTCACATTTTTTTTGATCAGAAATCACAGAGGATATATAGCGCTAGGATTATGGTACAGCCGGAAAAATGGCAGAAGATCATCAAACAACTTTGTGCATGTGTGTATTCATAATGTTATTTTCCAGTAACAATAAATATACTCTCAATTTTGTTCTCCAAAGGCTCAATACGTTTTAGACAACCTGATATAAAAATATTAGAAAGAAATTCTTGAAGATATTTGCAAGGAGAATGTTGCGTTTTGAAAATCAAACTAGTGAAACACAGACTGTAAGAAAAAATAGAAAGGAAAAGAACAGAGGCCTTTGAAGTGTGTATATGGTAAAATGTTAAGATTCGGTGACTCGATTAAGTTTGAAATGAAAGGGGTCTTAAGACAAAATGAAAGGGGAAAAATTTGACGAAATCTTGTCTAGAGATGACCTCAATTAACCGGCAATGTATTATGACATCAAAATTTAATTAATTTGGTGAAAGGACGTTAGAAGAAAAATATGTAGAAGTAGACATTACTGAAATATATGAAACTGATGTTTAAGGATATATGATGTAATAAAGTAAGCTTAAAAGATTATTACAAAAAAGAAAGTACTAGAGAATTGCACCAAACCAGTAAATTGACAAATGACTTGGAAAAAAAAATCTAAGAAACCTTTGATTTAACCGATTAATTAGATTTTTTTTTTAATGGAGTAATGGATGGAATAACGATTTAAAAATTCTAAAATTTACTTTTCGGTTATGTCATTCTAATTACTATTTATGGTTAATTCATATATTTTACAAATTTATCTGAAATGTTTGCTATATACTAAAACCTCGGTTACAATTATAATCATTTCCGACATTGAAAAATGAAACTTATCTTATTCTAAAATGTAAAATAATTTCTAATTCATCTTTATATCATTAATAGATATATTTATTTACTTTAAGCCTATTAGTAACAAAAATTAAAATCAAAATAAAAGTATATTAGTAATAAATAAATAAAAGTATATTTTTATTTATTGTTTTCTAAACTTTAAATATTCTAAGAAAATTACACATTTCCGTGGCTAAATAGTGGCTTCTCCGATTTTTATCATGAGGTTCCAGATTTGAGTCCCGGTCAGTTTTTCAGTTACTATAAAATCATTATTATCCTTACGTAACGATTATTGGGGGCGTCATCCGTTGTTGTTGTATCTGACAAATATGAGAAGCTTCATTTGGAGAATATGCTGTTATGGGATAATCGCATGTTTATATATAAAATCACGTAAATCATGTTGTAATATAGTTATTTCTAAGAATTATCATGTAATTCGTGTCATAGGAAAGAAATATCATAAATAAATACTTCTGAAATTTTTACAATACTAAGCCTCTAAGTGATAAATAAAAAAAAAAGTGTTTTAATAAAGATTATCGCCAATATTTTCTGATTATTATTATTTTACTAAGATTATTTTATAACGTACCCAATAATTTTGTTTTGATTTGACATTTTTTGAATAAAAATATCGTTTAAATCAAATAATTTGGATTAACGAGGCATCACAAAGCTACCTTACTTTATTCAAATAACAGTAATATTCGTATATTCTTCCAGATGTGAATAGAAAATGGTTCAGCAGGGGTTGTATTTTATAGAAGGGATGTAACGCATACCAGATGAGAGAAGTACCTTATTTACACAGCGAGTCTAAAACAAGGATTCCTTTTTTAACATTCTCCCTTTGCTCCGGTTTGTAGACTGCCATGGATAATCATTTCTCATTACTTTGTGTCCAAAACAAATTTGTTTCTTTTTCACGCTTCTTTTCTTTTAAATAACAAATCTGTCTTCCCACGTTGTAACTCTTCTGGTAAAAGAATCTACCTAATTGTATGATTTTTTTGCAGAACAAATTTATGTGGCATTTAAAATATATTTATTCGTTTACATATAGCAAAGTGTGGTTGATTATTTTTATAAGTTATCGGATAAATATTTCCATTAAAATTACTCTCAAACTTTAACTTTTCAAGATATTTTCTTATTCTCTTAAGCAGTAGAGTTATTAACTCATCTACACCCATTTTTAAAAATGTTGTTTTCCATTTCAGTAATTCAAAAATTTGAATTAAGTCACACACTGTCTCGTGATGGACTAATTAAAACGGAAGAAAACGAAATGATTTAAGTAGTTATTTTTTAATAAAAGTTTACAGTTTCTGTTAACATCAATTTATTCCAAAATAAAATTTTCTATAAAATTTTTTACAAAGTTTAATTTGTTAATTGATAATTTAACAAATTTATTTTACACCAAAATTAGAAAATCATGGTTTTTTTAATTTGAATTTTTTAGTTTTACATTCTCAAATAAAATAAGTTCTTGAACTCATTTCTTTTCATTTTCAGATCAAATAAGATAAAAAATATACTAATTTTTTCTCATAATGTCAAACAAATTTTATTACTGCATTATATTACATATTGAGCAAAGATTAAGTGAATTTTTGGTATGGCCGTCAAGATTTCACCCGTAAATTTTATCTGTGGATGAAATCTTGGTAGCCCTCATTAAAAAAAAAAAATTTCCAGATCTATATCTAAGTTATATTACTTTTAGCCCTAGAATCTCCTTCCGAAATAGTGTATTTTTCTAGTGGAACATTATTACAGTTTGTGGAACACATACGCGCGCGCAAACGCGCGCGTATATAAAACATTTTTAAAATGAATTTAAATTCAGCTAGTTGATATGAGCTATACAACAAATTTCTGATATTACGTAAGCCTTGCAAAACTTGTTATTGCTGAGAATGGCTGTATCAAAATCAGAGATGATTGGGGTCTCATGTCTTTTTTTTTTGTTTAACTTCCGGAACTACTGTTAAATTGTATCTTCAGAGGATGAGATGAATAAATTGTAGCATGTGTGAAAAATGCCATGCCC
Source organism: Zanna intricata (assembly GCA_010016005.3). Taxonomy (NCBI): domain Eukaryota; kingdom Metazoa; phylum Arthropoda; class Insecta; order Hemiptera; family Fulgoridae; genus Zanna; species Zanna intricata. The sequence continues at coordinate 5,313 of JAAAKQ030161846.1, read as the reverse complement.
GGCCGGGATTCGAACCCGGGACCTCCGGATGAAAGGCCGAGACTCTACCACTCGCGCCACGGAGACCGGCAACTACGTGTCTCATGTCTATTCTTCCGCAATCTTTCGGTACCTTCAGTCACATTTTTTTTTTTTTATGATAACTTATTTGTAGCAGATTCCGCCTGAAAAATAGATTACGATTCTTAAGTAAGCCTTAAAATTTTACTGTAATTGTTAAATTATTTTTTACAGTTCAATATGTAATTATAGATTAACCTCTGATAGAATAAAATCTGTTTTTTAATCGTAAACTCTGTTTTTAATTAATTACAAGTAGGATAATAATTGACAAATAATTTTACATTCTGTTTTAAATATAGATTTTTATTTTTAGATATAATTATACTGCACGATATTAAGTTGCGAGTGAGTGCGACGTAGCTGTTGCTTATTTTACCGAATAAAGATACTAAATTGATACACTGATTACTTCCGGAAAACAGAAATTTCCGTTTTGACCAACCCTGAATCTATCTTGACTAGTTTCGGCGTGACGTCTGTACGTGCGTACGTGTAGATGTGAGTATGTTCGTATATCGCATAACTAAAAAACGATTAGACGTACAATGCTGAAATTTTTTATTTAGGACTGTTGTAACATCTAGTTGAGCACCTCCATTTTTGATTGCAATCGACTAAACCAAAAATGTAAAAAAGTGGATTTTGGACTTTTTCTTAACTGCAGTAATAAGCCCTCATTGAAAGCTTTTCAACGATATCATAAGTGGTTCTTATTTTTATTGTTTCCAGAATAACAGCCAAATAAAATTTGAATTAATGAAATATGTGGCTCGTACAAGGGGAAGGCACATCGGTTCGAATCGAACTTCATCTCCTTTTATTTATTTTTTTAACTTTTTTTTACTTTAATATATCGATTTATTAATAATTATTAACCTCTGATTGTAAAAACATTTTTACAATAAATTATAATTCAATAATAAAAATAAAAAAATTAAATGAAAAAATTTCAGAAGTTATTAATGAAATAAAATTTTATGTACTTCTCATTTTAAAAATATGTGTATATGTATGTAGTTTAATAGGCGTGCAAGGAAGTCTTGTGGCCGGCTTCCGTGGCCGAGTGGTAGCGTCTCGGTCTTTCATCCAGAGGTCCCATGTTCGAATCCCGGTCAGGCATGGCATTTTTCACACACGCTACAATTCATTCATCTCATCCTCTGAAGATATACCTTAGCGGTGGTCCCCGAGGTAAAATAAAAAAAAGGCCTGTCATTAATATTAATTAAATTGATATTATGAGTTATATTTTTTAAATACGCTGTTATTGACTGGTATTTAATTTTTTGTGATGTACCTCGCAAAAATTATGTTACCACTAATTAATATGGTTTCTGGTTTGATGGAATATTATTCCAGTTACACCAGAAATAGACAGAAACCGACGGATCAGTATTTATAAATGATAAAAGAACACATAAAATTAAATACGTCCTCGAAATAAATAATCTTCATGACTGATATTTTTAAATCTATTAATATTTTATTTAGAAAGTAAATAGGAAAATTACACCAACTATCCTTAATTATTAATTGTGAAGTATAATATTTATCTTAAAATCATATTTAAGTAATATTTATATATAAAATAATCGACAAGATTGAGTGATAAGGAAAAAGGTTTTTGTTCTCAACAAAGTTTAGAATCCATGGATTTCTAGATAAATAAAGTGAATATTTACGGCCGATAACAAAATAATAAATTAAAATATTTTTTTAAATTTCTGTTTAATTTTAATTAAATTGTTGAAAAGTGACGTAATATTTACATACTTTTTATTTTGTGAAAATACAACAAAATAACAAAAGAAAAATACTATTGTAAAAATTCATGTACAAAAACTAAGTTCTAAAATACATTTATTAGTAATGACTTTATTTTTGTTAATAAAAAAAGTGTTATTGAAATTAACGAATGTTAGCTTCACAATAAAAATTCATTAGGGAAGGAAATTGAGTTAAAAATAAATATAAATAAAACAAAATTACGAGAGTAAAAGATGAGATCAATGAAGTTAATGGTGTTCTACCATTCTAAGCAAAGTTTTCTATTTAGCTACAAATATGATGAGATCTATGCTTAAGAAAATTTGTGAAATTAGTAAATATTTACGCATTTATTATTTTAATACAGTTTATTATGTTGTATTTAATCGCTTTAATAGGCTTTTAAACAGCAGAACGTTATAAAAACAACATTTTACTAAACAAAAATAATTTTGTAAATTTTATTGTGTCTGCACCTAAGATGTACTTTACAAATCCTAATTCAGAGTTCATTAACTTCTAGGCAAAAAGGTAGTGTTTATTCTTCATCTCATTTAAATTTAAAAGTGATTGTATACATAACAGCAATTAAACTGAACTAAATTTGGATCTTGAAATCATTTCTGTTGATCATTTACCTGAAATTCACGAAGAAAAGAATATTGTGTGAGTAGCCCCAGAGTAAAGCTGGGTTTCACAGTTTGTTATAAATTGTAATATTAGAAGTTTGTTTGTACTATCATTATTTTTGTTGTTTTTAGAGTACAGTGCACTATGTACTTTTCATTCAGCACTTTGTCCTATTTCTCAACATACTGTTTACATTAAGATTAGTACTGCAATTTTTGGCGTAAGAAATGGCAACTTTCCCATTTTTAACAGCACACATAATTGTGGCTAAAAACAGTTCCTGATGAATCGACTCCAATTTGTTGGTGTATCATTTCAATAAAATAATAATTTTTTCGGTATACGTTTAACATCTGAAAGTATATATGCAGAATATTTATAATTTCAAATGTAATCTGTTATTGATTAATATTATTGACAAATTTTAGATTACTGATAAAAATAAATTGTTAAAGACGATTTTTACATGACTGCCCAAAAAAGTGTAATGTATTTAGTTAGGGTGTATGTATGTTTGTTCCACCGTTGCAGCTCAACGGCTGAACCGATTTAGATTTACGATCCCGCGTTGAAATACGTAACCGTTAAAATACTTACGTAACCGGGAGAGTCATAGGCTCTATATATATGTTTAAATGATTATAAAAATTTGAAAAAAATAATTATACTACATACAAAATTGTCACCAGCACGCTTTTTAATTATCCTATATTAAACAGAGATATTTGTTAGCGTTTCTTTTGGCATTAGTATTTTTTAGTTTTAAATATTTATCTTTTGTTCAACGTAAAGTAAGATCAAATGAAATAAATTTGTAATTTTTTTACTCGTATCTGTTCACTAATAAGAATTGATAAATCAGCATATTCCCTCGATAAATTAGTATTTTATAATAAATATAATTAATTTTCGAATATTAATAATCGATATTAATATTAATAATCTAATAAAAATAATATTAATAATTGTCGAATAAAAATAAAAATTTCTCTTTAAACTGACATTTAACTGACTTACATTCTAGAGTTTTAGTTAAAAATGTTTAATTACTTCCTAATTCTGTTAATTTTTATGTTTCGTAGTACAAAACATAATATTATTCTCGTCAAAGCCTTTAGAAATCGTAACAACATATAGATGTGCAGTAGCTCTACGTAGGCTGTTTTGAAATATTGTTGGCAAGGTAGCAAGAAGCCAGTCGCCGATCCAGCCATCTAATTGCGCGTCAACTGAGTTTTCTAAAGCTTGACAAGTAGTAAATATTTCAGAAGTCGAATTAAAATTCTTTTAATATTTAGAAAACAAACATTAATTATTTTAGTTTTTATTTTATTTATTGCCTTTACATATACATATATATATATATATATATATATATGAGATAATTATAAATGGCTATGAACGTAACTCTAATGCAAGCTCTAAACGTTTGTAACTGATAGTAATCAGGTGGGTTATCGTTTCTGGATAATACCAGAACAGTGCAAATCCTGTTTTCAATTCATCACTTGTCAATTCTCATTCAATTTTAAATTAATGCATAGCAGGAAAATTAAGCTGGTTATTGTGTTTATTGGCTATATACACTTATACTGCGTCGAAAATGTATAAGTGAAATCAACTAAAATTAATGATAAACCCTTTTAATACTTCGCATCATGTTAAGCTAATATATTACTTATTTAATCTTGTAGATTTATTTACACGTTAGTTGACAAGAAATTTTCAATAAATCTATATAAATAAATAAATGATAAAACATATATTTATATTATACCTATATTTATATTTGTAACCATAGTGGGATTGAATATGTTCACATAAATTAAATATTTTATTAATATCTTAAGGTTTAAACTGATTCCCGATAATTATTAAAAACAAGACAAAATTAAATTCTTGTCTCAAACCCTAATCCTGTTTTTTTATCTCTTAGTTTTTACTTCCTTGTCCAAAGTAAAGGAACTACTGTGATCGCGAAAATTTTCGGTTTTTAGATTTCAACAGAAATATCCATTTTGACCATCCCATTTTGACTTTAGTCAAAATGGATTCAGGGAATCAAAGTGTACGTATGTATCACACATAACTCAAAAAACGATTAGCTGTAGAATGTTGACATTTTGGATTTAGAACTGTTGTAAATTCTAATTGTGCACTTTTCCTTTTGACTGCAATCGACTGAACCAAAAGTTTCAAAAACGTTTCTTTTGACATTACTTCCTTTACTTCGTACAAGGAAGCAAAAATGAATCGGTTAAAAGAGTTTAACTCTAATAATCATTCGAACAACTAATTTTTCCCCATTATATTATGTTATTTCAGCAAATTAGTTGAATAATTGTTAAGTTACATTCTATTACTTTAGCTATTATGTAGACTTAGTTATTATGGGGAAGATTAGTTATTATGGACAACTGGAGATGCCCACCGGGCTGGTCTAGTAGTTAAAGCGACATCGCAAATCAGTTGATTTCGAAGTTGAGAGTTCTAAGGTTCAAATGCTAGTAAAGATAATAAAGGTATAAAAACTTTTATACGGATTTGAATACTAGATCGTAGCCACCAGCTGGTCTAGTGGTTAGCGCGACATCGCAAATCGAGAGTCGAGAATTTCGAAGTCGAGAGTTCTAAGGTTCAAATTCTAATATAGGTAGTACTTTTATACCGATTTGAATGCTAGATCGTGGATACCGGTGTTTCTTTGCTGGACCACACATCTCAGGAACGGCGACCTTTTTTTTTTTTTTTTTTTTTTTTTACCCCCGGACCCACAATTAAGTATTACATAAGAGGATGGGGAGGAATGATGGGGAGGGGGGGGGAAAAGCCCAGCCCCGCCCGGGGTGCGCA
>JAAAKQ030161835.1:0-12700 GCA_010016005.3 Zanna intricata | reverse complement strand
AAACATTTTTTTGAGAGGATGTTTAACTTTTTGTTGGTAGTGCACTGCTCTCAGTGATTCGTCAGGACTTCTTCGAATTGTTGTTGGCATGTATCCTTGCACAAAAAAATGCGATTCATCTGAAAATATTATTACTTGCTTCCAATCTGTGGTGGTCCACGATTGATATTTTTTGGCCCACACCAAACATTTTTTCTTCATTACGGCTGTTTTTTAATTGGTCTTCTAGCTTTTCTTCCAACTTCAAGAAGTCTGCGTTGAATAGTTGAGTCATCAATAATAACACCATTCGCTCCCAAATCTCTCTGCAAGTCTTTACTAGTTTAATAAGGATTAATTACACTTTTTCTAATTAGTAATTTATCCATTCTTGGCGTAGTTTTCCGTTTTCTACCACATTTACCTTTTCGTTTGGGAGACACACTACCAGATCCTTTCTGACACTGAACAATCCTTGATACACTTGATTTACTAATACCAATTGCTGAAGCAATTTCTCTAATACTCTTAGCAGTATTCTGCTTGAGAGAACAATTTGAGCATGTTTTCTAGGAGTTATATCCATACTAAAAGTATCTCGAAACAACAAAGAATTTACTATGAAGAGTAATCTCAAACAACTAACAGTATGTTAGGTTACTGCTCAGTCAGATGTGATATAACCACTCCAAACCGGTTCTAACCGCTTCACAGCAATCAAGGTTAACTTACTATATATCACGTACATACCACAAAATATGCATAAAGTAAAATAAGCAAAAGGTTCCATACAGAATGTATTTCTTAAAAAAAGAGGTTGCTTGTCCCAACTAATTTGCACAGCACTGTATATATACACTGGTTACATTACCACATTAATTGTAGTGAATCGCAAGTTACTTCCAAAAACAGCATAACCATTCTCAGAAAAAAAGCATCTCTCGACTGGCTTACCAGGGAAAGTAAGGAGTGAATCAATTTCATGTTGCCTGTTTGCTTAGCTAATTTATACTGTCGCACATCAGCATGCCAAGCTAATACAAGAAATATTATTGATATTCAACCCTAATAATAACATCTTCACCACTGGTTCTAGGTATATAGTGAACATTATTATTTTCATTAAAATCAACTCTTGACTAGTGCCTTCTGTACCTTAGGAACTTAACATGAAGGCGCGCAGCTATAAGAAAGACAAAGACAGACGGTAAAAAACAAAAAAATTAATTCGTTTTATTTTTTATTCTGCTTCAACTCATTAGGTTAGTGCTATAATGCAGTTAATACAAGTTTGTTATGTCCATTTGTTTGCTTTTATTATTTGCATCCAAATATATATTTTGCATATTTTCATGTATTTATGATGTCTAATATTGTATTACATTATAAATAATATGATAGCCTCTAATCAGTTTTTAAATACCGATAAAATAAGGAAATTCTCAAATTATTGATTATATACACATTTTGTTTTTTTCTGTCATGATTGCAACTGAAAAATTTGAACTGATTACCTACAGTGACCATTTTTAATTTAACTCATATAAAGTGATTATTTTTTTCATTGGCTACATTTTTTATTCAATATGAATAAATTTAATGTAAATTTTCTATTTTAATAAATTCAGATAAGAAATAACAGAGTAAAAAATGAAAAAGTTCATATTTATTAGTGTGTTTTTTTATCATGGTTACTGTTTTTAGTTGCAGTAACTTGAAAAGTTTTTTAAAAAATTGTCTAAGGACACTTTTTTATGTAAAAGTTCAAAATCCTTTTTATACATCTTAGCTAACTTTTGCTCTATCTAAAGCATAATTAGAAATTGCTGTTTGGAGTTCCAAATATTGTTATATCTTGTGTGTTTCTAGCATTTGGATTCGGTATTGAAAAACCTTTTATGTTAATGATGGATTCTTAAAGTGTGTACAATTTAAATTTAATGTCCATTTCAAGTCATTAAAGTGTTTTCTTTTTTTGTTTTTGTAAGATTTTGTTTTGTTAATGTGCAAGGCATTTACATTAATAGTATTTATGTGTAGACAAATGTTTAATATATTTTTTAATACAAATTCAAAATTGTAAGAAGTAATTTATATTCCATTACTCAATTCCAAACTGGTTTTATACACAAAGATCCGTTTGACATAATGTCTTAAGCTTTTATAAAAAAAGTTAGTTTGAAAACAACTTGTTACCCAAGTACCTGATATTAACAGAATATGTTTTTAGAATTGTAATGCAGTTCTTTCCTCTATATTTTTGCAGATAATAATGGTGCTTGTCTCTACATGTTTAATATCTAAACCAATAATCAGTGTGGTTGCAGTGGAACATCATGGAGAAAGGAACTCCATTGTAGCAAAAAAATATTTTGGAAGTATATCTATATATTTAGAAAATAGAATGTTTATTTTTATTCCTAGTTTAAATTATTCTAATAAGGTGGAGGAAGTGGAAAATTTTATTCATACTGAAGAAAAAGCAATTGCAATAAATGTGCAAAAAATAAACTGTGGTTTAAAATGCAGATAAATGAACCAAATATACTGTGGAGAGTGTTTGTATTAATTTCAAATACTTTATTTAATGGATTAATATAAATCTGCTGAATTATTATCATTAATTTTATTATTTAAGGCTAACTTCTCAAATATTTTGGCAGGCGTAATGTAAATAAATTAAGTAATCCGACTGTATTTTTACAGTGTTTTTGTGAACATTTAAACAGTTTACAGATATATTTTATTTTGTTTGTATTTACTTACACAAATCGTTTAATTTCGAGGTCTACCACCACTTGTTAGTGTGTTTAAAGTTCGCGGTGTAAAGCTTCAATTGCGCATGCGCGTAATTCATAACGTCAGTTATTTTTAGTGTTTGTATGTTCCGTGAACGTGAAACTCAACCACGACAGTTGAGTCGGGTTATCTCATTTTGTTTTAGTTTGTGTACTTGTTTAATCATTTCATTTTTTCTTACTTTTGTGGTGTGTCTAAGCTTTTTTTAACATTAGTCAAAATGCCTGTCTTCCATACTAAAACTATTGAAAGTATTCTAGAACCAGTGGCTCAGCAGGTGATTTATTTCATTAATATTACATTCGTACTTATGTTACATTGTTTCTAGTATTTACTTATGTTTTGTTAGTGTTCATATCTCAAGTATCTTTATGTAAGAGAGTTATTCGGCATGTAGGCATATTTTAATAATTCATAAAATTTAGTCAATGCATTTGTAAAGAAGGTTAGAAAATGTTCGTTATTGATATGTTAATGAGATTTTAGTTTGTATTTTACACTATTTTAAAGTTAAGAATATATCTACTGTTTGGATTATGGTTTCTTATTTTATACATTTTTAATTCTGTATATCAATATCATAAGACCAAGGTCGAAACATGCTTGTCAGCTGCTGTTAAGTGACGTCAGTTTTCACACACCCTTATATGGACATACTCGTTACTTTACACGTTCAAATTCCTGGATATAACTCGCATCATCCCCCCTCTTTGGTCAATTTTTCCATAAACGTCGAATGTCCGTTATTTTGAATAAATTGATTATTGTGAAATTAATTTACGATAACACTGCGTTTCCTAATAAGTATGTTAAAACATCATCTACATTCGTTTAAAACATAATATCATTTTCGGTTGACTCAGTAGCTATTTTTAGACCGTAAATATAAAAAACTGGAAATAAACTTGAAACGTTTCTTGGCACTGCTGCAGTTTACCTGTAGTGTTTATGTTACTTTAATGTGTTGATAAACGATTTTTACTCATCACTTCGTTGCCAATGATATTTATTGAATCAGATCCTACATTTCGTAGGATTTTCTTTTTTCTCTCCGAGAAAAATTAATGTTCTTGGGTAAAAAGAAATACTGAAACAAATTATTGATTAAAATTAAATTAAAAAATCGTGACCTAATGCTTAATTTTATCTAAATTTTACATTATTTCAATTGTAATTTATTAAAAAACTTACTATTTTCAGTGGTTATAAATTCAAAATAGAAAAGGAAATTGAGCTAATGAGGTATATATTATTACAATTTTAATTTGTGAAAAAGATAGTATTTTCACTTGGTAATAAATTCAAAATAGTTAAGGATATTGAGCTAGTGAGTTATTAAAAAATGCTTAAAAAATAAAATAAAATGCATCTAATTTATATTCTATTTATAAAAATATCAGTTATTTGCTTTTACTTTGGAACAGTTGATCCAAAAAGTGTTCAGTAATTTTAATTGAGGTAATTGTAAATATTAGTGCATCTACAACTAAATAATAAAAACTTAATTGGGCTTGATGTATTATACAGAATTTGAATTTATCTTTGGCAATTTATATTTTTCTAGAATTCACTTTTTATGACCAGTAGTAATGGATTTTACCCTACGATGGAAGTTCATTTATTTACAGAAACAAAAAATTGTAGTTATTTTTACTTCATATTTTGTTAAACAAGTTTCTTAAATTTTACTAATTTTATCAGTATATTTTAACCTATTCACGTCGCTGTATATTATTTTCCCGTTAACATCCACATTTATTTTTTAATTTCTTGGTTATATCCCTTTATGAGAACGAGTGAATGTTCTGAATCATTTTTAGAATTATATATATATATATATATATGTTGTATCTGATTTGAAATACTTTTTGAACTCTGCTACTCCATTGTTTATAACCTGCATTGTGATTTTTTCCTGAGAGTCTTCCTTTGTCTCTTCTACTTATGTGAAATTACATGTATTTCTTCTACCTTCAAAATCCCCCAAATTATATCAGAACATCCATAAAGTGATACTGAAACAAATTAGGTCAGGATTCACAGTTTTGTTGGCTATTCTTCAAAAACATTGCAGTCATGGTCTGTTTAGATATTTGTTGAAAAATTTAAGTTCACCTTGATCATTAGTCTATTACAACATGTTCCCTTATTTTATTAAAGGATAGACAGAGTTGGTTTTTAAAAAAAAATTGAACCCTTTCCTCCAAATATTTCTTTTGAGTTAAGTTTTTACGCACTTAATAAAATATTAATAGGATACTAGTCGATAAAAGAAGGTCCATTATGAAGATTGGATTCCATAAAAGCTTTTGATACTACGAACCTTTACACTCAATAAACTGTAGTAAAATCAAATTTTGGTGATCATCCCCATTGAAACAAGATATAAAAAACATTAACTGTAAGACATTAAGTTGACAAAATATAAAATTAAACCTACCAGCACATCATGAATTAAATATATGTTTTGAAGGATGGGTTTTCTAACCTTTTGAAGATTAATTGCATTAACAATAGTGCTATTGACAACTCCAATTATGAAGGTGTTACTAATTAGTTAAAAAAAAGGTTCTTTAGAAGAAAGAATTTCATTATTTTGATAGTGAGTAATTTTATATTTAGTAGGGCTAATAGGAAATTATAATAATTACCTGTTACGATCTCACCTATATTTTATTTAATTTTTTTTAATCGTCAATCATCCAAACCTCACTTGCGTATAAAGATACGCTTCAAATATATACTTTCAAAAATGTTTTCCTTATGTTTAAATTCATTTTTGATGTAAGCAACTTATATCTCTCAGAAAGCTTGTTTCTCCTGTGCTATTCAGCATCTTTTTCTTTATAACATTACCTTCTAATTTATTTTCATTGTATAACTTCAATATATTCTACTCTCCTATCAACCTTTTCTTTCGTATTATAAACCAGTGTACCATCGTTATTTAAAACATAAATTAGATTTTAACTTATGCAAGACAAAATTCTTTTTAACTTTCCTATATGCTTCAATATTTTACCAATCAGGATTAATCAACTTAATCTAAGTTGATATGAATCTAGATACCTTGCAGTATTGCCCAGTTATTTCCATGTGTATATTCTTCTATGATGATTTTTAAACTAAAAGTTGGCAATTACTAAATTATACTTTGTGGAAAACTCAATAAGTTGGTCCTCTCTTTCATTTCTTTTGCCTAGCCTGTGTTCATCCACACTATTTCCTTCCTTGCCTTTTCCAATGCTTGCATTCTAATCTCCAACTGCTAATAAATTTTCATCCCCTTTTATATGCTTAATTGCTTTATCAGTTTCTTTGTATACGCACTCTACCTCTTATCATCGGCACTTGTAAGCATATAGATGTGAACAGTTATTGTCGGTTTAGGTTTTGATTTTATCCTGGTAACAATGATTCTATTGTTATGCTTTTTAAATTCTCTTGTCTTTTACCTATTTTCTTGTTTATTAATTCTACTCCTGCCTGCCCTTTATTTGATGGAATTTAGTTGCAAAAAATATATTAATCTCTTTACGGAGTATTTTTTGTACAATTTCTATGCCTATTATATTTCAGATGGTAGATATAGACTCTTTTTTCTGTTTAGCCTCTATAATCATCATAAGGTATTCAGAGGATGAAGTGTATGAATGTAAATGAAGTGTAGTCTTGTACAACTGTATAAAGTGTCCAAGTTTAGTCTTGTAGTGTGGTCTCAGGTTGACCATTTCTGAGATGTATGGTTAATTGAAACTCAACCACCAAAAAACACAGTATTCACGATCTAGTATTCAAATCCATATAAAAGTAATTTATTAGATTTGAACACTCAGCTGATTTGTGATGATGAGTTCACCACTATACTGGATAGATCAGTGAATATAATAAACTGTTCCTACTTAAAGGATATTATCACATTGAAAGTATTGTATGCTGGTTTATTATAGGGGAGCTTAATGGAAAAATTTACTTTTCAGTTAAATTTAAAGTAAATTAAATTTAAATATCAAAGTTTAGAATTTAATTAAAAATGTTTAAAAAGAAATCTTTATAATAAGATAACATTTTAAATGAATAGGAAAAGGATGGCTTGAGATTCAAAACAGAAGAAAGACTAAAGACTGGAACATAAATGGTTTTATTTTATTTATTTACTTTGTCATAGGATATTTAAAAATTAAATTTTATTCCTTTTTAATGTAAGACCTGTCTTACATGTTCTTACTGAATTTTTCCCCAATGATGTCATGTTTGTTTCTTTTTTTTTATCTATTCACTTACATTCTGTATAATTTTTACTGTTTCTTCTGCTCAATTATATCATTATTGTTATATTAATCTTATTTACAACAAAATTGTATTTAAAACTGAAAGGAGTTTACTGAAAAATTTTCATGAGTTATATTATTATTACTTTTTTCGCAGAACATTATTTTGAAATAAATTTTTACTGTTGTGACTAAAAACTTTACCAAATTTATAAGAGTAACTTTGTACGAGAGTAAAATATTACAAATATGAAACATATACGTATATACACCCCATAAAGTAAAAAGGGAGTTTTTTTTTTTAATAAAGTGTTTTCATATTAAGCCATCATTGGATTTGATATTTTTTTATAAAATTGAGTCTTAATTAAAATATTGTTATTATTCAGATAGGTTATAAATCCTACTTGTATATCTGTATTTATATTGAGTGAATGCAGTATTACATCTGGCGTGTATAATCTGTAGTATTTTTGCTTTTGCTTATATGTTGTTATATTGTCTACACGTTTATGTTTATTAATGGGAGATATATTTCAGTTTATTAATGGATTATATTTCAGTAAAAAATATATAAAAAATTTACTTTTATAAGAACAAATGATGAATTCCAATAAATTAAACTGTTTATTTGTGTTTGCAATTAGTCCAATTAATTGTTTGTTTAACGATTCCACCACCATAATTCTTTATCCTTGTTTTTATTAATTAACATTCATGTTTGTTTAACTTACTAAAGCAGTGATGCTTATATATATACATATATATATATATATACATACACATATGTGTGTGTGTGTGCGCGCGCGCGCGAGAGAGAGAGTGCGTGCGTGTGTGTGTGTTATTTTTAATTTTACGTATAATAGTAAGTCCAATGAAGATAGTTTGATGAACTTCTGTGTTACTGGAATACTTTGTCACTGGGCTTTGCCTCCAGATGTATTGTTCTAACAAAATAAAATTAAATGATTTTACATATACCATTTTATTCTGCATTAATTAATGAGATTGCACTTGTAGAGGTAGTTGTTATCATTTATATTCTCTTCCCATATAACTTGTGGAATGTTGCATTACGTTGCTAGCATTAACGATTAATTTTTTTAAATTGGTGCTACACAATTAAAATAAATAATATTTTAAAATTAAGTAAACATTTAATATCTGATTTATCTTACTGATTTCTCCATATAAAGTATTCTTGTTAATTCTTTTTAAGTGGATTACTGGTGTTGATCTTTAAATATACAGTATTTAAGTTAATCTGTTGGTAGCACTAACTCCCTATGTAGTTGTTTAAATTAACAGATGTGTAATCTATATATTTCTGTTAAAATAAAATTTTATTTTAATCAATTGGTATGGTCTTTAGTCACTAAATAATTTCCGATATCGTACTGCGAAACTGTTGAATCTAACATCAATCTCATTGATCTATGGGAAGTTATTTATTAAACATGATCCCATTCAGTGGTATTTTATCTTTGTTTCATACCTTTCAGTTTTCATGATGTTATTCTCTTAGACATTCCAGTTGTAACAGAATCATCAACTTTATTAGGGATGTCTTATATCATCTGACAGGGATCTTTACCATTAAATAATTGATATGTGTTAAAATGGATCTGAAAAAAAAAAGATGAGTTGTGGTTTAAATCATAAGCATGTTTTAATCAAAGAGCAACACAATTGGTCACTTGATTTTTGAAACTAAAAACACAACAATTACTCGTTGAAAATTTCAGGACACCAATTTACACAGTTACAGTGGAGTGTTTGTTTATAAAAGATGATTTATTTTTTATTTGTTTATTTTTTTTTTTGGTGAAAAATTTTTGTATATTATCATTGCATGTAAAAAAAAAAACATATAAAAGATAATGTCAAGGATAGAAGGCATTCCAGGACTTGTCCTTGTAGGTTTGACTGTAATCACTGAGAAAGAAAATTTTAATAAATCACCAAAAAAATTTTTAAATGGTAGACGTTGAAGTTATTGATCAGTATTTTATGATAACTTTTTTTTTATCACAAACCAGCATATTATTTTTCCATCTAGATAGCACTAGAGATTTAGAAGGGAAAGTATTGTAATTGGTACAATTTGGGCATATGCGGTTTTCATCTGATCTTGAGTTTTTGACCTCTAAGGAGCTCAAAAAACCAGATGGAAATTTTGTGGATATTTGTTGTTCTTGGTATTTGGTGTTGGCTTCCAAATCACCTTATATCTCTAGAACTACAGGACCGATTTTGAATAAACTTCATCAGATTACTAATTTATATAGAGCATTGATGACATTAAATTTTAAAGGTTGGAGGGAGTGAGACTGTAGGCAAGGTCAAGGTTACCCTCACTCTCAGTTTCTCGAGATTTCGACCTAATTAAGGTCATATTTATCTTATGCACATTTATTAACAATTATAAAGTAACTTATGAAAAAAAAAACTGCAATATCGCATCCCCACCCCAAAAAATGGCTTTTGTACTCGTCTGCTGTGTTGTAAAGTCACAGGTGATCGGTAGAATTAAATAAATGAATGGATATTTGAATTGTAAAAAAGTACATATGTCTGACCGGGTCTCTAACTTGATTGTCCGGTTGACTCGGTACCTGGTGCGTTAAGCCTCGCTGCTACACCAGTCTGCCGACCCCACAAGCGAATTTTATTTTATGTATGTTGTGAAATTACGTTGGTTTAGTTAATGCCGACCGTTGCCGCTAGTACTGCCTCAACGCGCGAATTATATATCGTATGCGTATTCGCTTTAGTTAGAATAATTGAATTAAATAAACGTAAAAATATTATATTTAAATAAAATTGTAAATATTTTAAATTAATTTGTGTATACAAGCCTTGAATCTGAAAGAAACCACAATTGTAGGACTTTCCTGGAATTACGGGAAAGTCCTGTTACTGTGTTGTCAGCTTTTTTCTGAAAAATAATATTCGTCATTGTAATCTATTTTTATCTTATTCATAGGCATCATAAATGAGAAATAGTATTTCATATAGAAACACCAGGATAAAAAATCTGTTAGAGTAATGTTAGAAGGGCGTATTTCCGTTTTTTTTTGTTTTTTTTTTTTTTTAAGAAAGAAACGATGTTTCACTGCTGTAATGATTTTTTGAAAATAATTTTGTTTTAGCTAAATTTTGTATTTTTTATATTTCATATTATGTTAGTATCGTGTTGTTCAAAAGATTAAAACTTCAAAACTGATTTCTTGGACCCCAACATTTTCTTTCATACCAGACCACATTTTGGGTTCTTTCGAAACTGAATTACTGTAGTGAAATTAGGTTTTTTTTTATGTAATTGTGTTTTTTACCGACTTTTCCAAGAAAAGTACCGTGTTACCGTCGGTTACATGGTGGGAGCGAGAATGAATTTTCTTTATACGTTTTGAGCATGAAGAGTACGAAAATACCGTTCAGTTAAATTGAGGTTTCCTTATATGTATATGTCTGTATGTCTATATAAAAGGTTTTGTGGGTAGAAAAATTTTAAAAATACTTGATCAATTTTACTGAAGTTTATATATGCTGTAGTTATATATCTGAAGTTGTGCATGTGAAAAATTGATTAAAATTAGTGCAAGTTCTTCAGTTATACCGCAACCCAAGGCTAGATAGGTATAAGGCGACACTATCTTCCCTATTATTTGTCACCTTTGAATTAAATCATGAAATTAAACTAATGCTTTCATGAAAACTACAGCTTCATTTTAAGTACAAATCAAATACGCTAGATCGCAGCATAGTTATTGAAAATACATTTTACGAAAGCTTATATATATATATTTTACTATTTTATTTTATTTCAACTATTAAGCTAATTATTCTTTGTATCTTTTTTTGATATTTCTTGTGATGCTTGTAAAGCTTCTGAGATGCAAGGAACATCGTCATATTTTTTTTCTTTGAAAGTATGATGTATTGGTTTATCGTCCTGTATTGGTTTATTTATCATCCATTTTAGTAGGTTTGATTTGCTAATACGCTACTATATGTTTGTCCTGATGAAGACGATAGAAACCACCTCATTCTTCACTTTTTTTTTAGTAAGCCTGACATGAAGTGGTTGCTATTCACATATGTCATTTTCTGGAAATAGTACCATAAGTAAAGATCCAAAAAAAGCCGAATTTAATAAAAACAGATATATCACAATAAGACAGAAGTTTTAGAGCTATTTATTGAGACACGTAGATGTCTAAAATTAAAATTAAGCACTTGTGTGCAATAATGACTTCACACAAGTTAAAAACTACATTTATCAACCTAAAACTAAAAACTTCACCCCATTACCATGAATAGGTAACCTTTTTTTTACCTTTAAGCGCCAGAACAAGTACAGTACAATATAAATCCCAGAAAAATTACAATTAACTGTAAAAGCTAAACAGTTAGATAACAAAAATATATATGTAATAATATATCAAAGCACACCTTTTGAACTCTTATTCTGTGATATTAGTTGCAGAACAACAAAATCATTTTTATAAAAGAATCCTACAATGATTACACATGTTGACCAGCAAAGGAAACCCAGCTGATGTAGGACACAATAACAATACACAACAAACTAATACAGGCTAAATTACATATATCAATTTAAATACTACATGACTAAACTACACCTTATTAAAACATTAATAGGGTCGTTGTTGTCCAGCTTTCTAACGCCGGACACAGTTACAAAATAAAATATTAACTCAAGAAATATACATTAAACAAAACAAATTTAGTACGTAGGTATAGTAGTAACACATACCATATCACCCGTTTAAATTTCTTACAGTAAAATCTAAATTTCAGTACAATAAACAACCAAATTAATACAAACATAATACAGTAATGACATATTTGACCCAGCGAGAAAACAAGTTGAGCGTAGAGTTAAACATGAAAATATAATAAGAATAATACATGTATCCAAACCGTACATATCTAAAATTGCAGTCTCAAGTACTCTGTAAGTGCAATTTGTCAATATAGCAGCACGTATCAGACTTTTTTTTTTTTACTGCATTATATCTAAAACTATAACTAACTTAAAACTAATCCAGTGAGTGGCGTTGCCAAGTGCCGTAACCCGCAGATATTTAGAGCTCCAAGCTGCCGTTTCCTTCATTTTGGACTGTAGGATGCCGGTGACCAGTGTGGACATCTCCCATTGTGTTCTTCCTTGAAGCATATGTTCCACTGTATTGTCCGGCGTCAGCCAGTCCAGGCTCAGCAGTCTTTGGCAGCCAATCCACCTGTCACATTGGTAGAACGTATGCTCCGAACTGTCCGTCGTCTTCTGAATTGAAACAGGTATGACCCGTATTCCCCGCGGTCCGAGAGGAACTGCGTTAAATGATGTCTACCTCCGGTTACTACACTGAAAGATATGAAATTAAAAAAAAGAAAAAGTTGACCGCCACGATAAACGCAGTAACCATACAGAGTGGGCGAAGCCGCGACGGTGATGCTAGTTAGTTACAAATATTTTATCTCCTTTTATTCATTAATATGCGTGCTATAATAACATCCGTTATTTACTTGCCTACACGTACGCGCGCGCGCATACAAATACGCGCGCATGTATTCACGTATACATAATATTATAATACCTACTGAAGGTGCTGATATACTTATGA
>JAAAKQ030161758.1:0-12701 GCA_010016005.3 Zanna intricata | reverse complement strand
GTGTACAGTAAGTACTGAAACTGCGTACTGCTGGAAGGTAGTTTTTTTTTTACTCCGCGTGTATATGGAACGTTCCTAATTCGTTCCCTTTTCTTCAGTCGGTGGATGGATTGTGAAAGCGGTTTAGTTGTTTTTTTCAGTAATGATCAGAAGATGGCGGAAAGCAAGGGATCTTTGATTGCCAATTCTGTCCAAAAACAAACTGGAAGAGCGAAAGAGATTGTAATTAGTAAAAACTAATTACATTCTCTTACTAATTAGTAAATTACATTTTCGTAATTTCTGGTCTATTTTTCAGGTAATAGTTGAGCATTAGCGAGGAAAATGTAAATTTGAAAACAAACAAGACATTTTGATTGTAAAAAATATCTTTATATAATTATTAATTATAGGCCAAAAAATAATTAATCAGTGATTTTGGTTTTTTATTAAGAGTACTTCTTTGGAGATAACGCTTGATTTTCTACACAATTATCAACCGCTTGTGTATGTGTAGTTATTATTGGCCCAAATTCAGAGAGGTTTCGTCTGTAAACTGTTTGTGATAGAAAATTGTTTTATTTAAGATTAGGAGTTATTTTTATTTTCTACGTTGTCTTATTGACTTAAAAGTGTATCGATAGTGCATTATTTTTTGTTATTTAATTATTTTTCTTTTTTATGCAGTTTATAATATTTTATTTAAATTTAGAAAAATACTTTCACATAGTATAACGTAATGTTATCTTTCGTACATATAACGATTTCTAGTGGACGACTTTACAAATGTTTTTACAGTTGAAAAATCCTGATGACCTTCATCATTACAAAATGTTCGTCGACAGTAATGTATATTCTACAGTAAGTTTTGTTGTGGAAAATTTGTTTAGTATTGAAATTATAAAATTGATGCGTCAAATAATAGTAAATGTTTATAAAGATTATCGTGTCTAATGCCTTGATACGTTGAGAGGTTGATTGTTTGTTATAAGGAAACATTTTGCTGATGTTAGCTTTAGACAGGTTGATAGTATTTACCGTTATCTAAAATTTATTCAAAAATATTTTAATGATTACTGTACATGTTATTTCTAAAATAAATCTTACTTATTTTTACAACAATCCTGTCTAGATTATTTGCTGTTTTTGGTTTTAATTTTCGAATATATTTGTTGTAAACCATTTTGTATTACGATTTATCTTTTCCTATGAGATACTCGGTTGACAGTTTCATCGGAATATATTGTATACATTTAGTATGTGGAGTTGTCATGTCTGTAACGGGAGTGGGTGCCTATGAGATGGTGTGGAGGCGTTAAGGATGACCCTTGGCATTCATTCTCCTTTCTTTAAGTACCATATCTTTTCGCCTCGGCTGTTGAATATTTATAAGCAATTCATATTAATGAAGCGACGTTTTATTAACATAATAACGGCCGGTTCATTTCATTTTGTACGTCTATGACCAGGCTTTTATATAAATCTTGTTTCGGTTTATATCGCGAAGAATTAATGTATTAAATTGCTAATATTGCATTGCTAATTTAAAATCTGTCACTGTATTTTTGATTTTTTTCAATTTTTAATTTTTTTTTTTTTTAAATAATAAATTATTGCATTAATAATAATTTAATGGGTAATTATAATAGGAAGTAGATCAAGTACTGTAGAATATTTTAATGTCGTGAAACATTTGCAATCAAAGGTTAGATTCATGATCCGTGATCCATAATCACGATCATAGATACGATCGTACCTTCTGTTGATCTAGTGATATTTCTTCGAAGAATGCTTCTATAAAGATTTAACTATTGTCATTTCATGATGAGTCACTCCTTACTTAGTGCAGTTTCTTCTGCAAGTAGGTTAACCTATCAACGGCTTCGTGTTTTTTTATATTTTGAATCTTATAGGAATTTGTAAAGATATCTTTACAAAGAACATTTATAAATGGGGGCAACTAAGCATCGTTTTATACTAGGTCAGTACATCCCTTTAATCTTTTCTTTCAGGAAGAGTTTTTATTCGTGTTTCCCAAGTTCGACTTTTTTTTTTTTAAATTTCTTTTGAATCTCACGATATTTTGACGAAAGAGTATTACAAAAATATAAAGGCTTGACATTCTTATTTACTGTGAAGTGTTTTTTTTTTTTTTTGATATATTAATATTTCCACATGCTCGGAATTTTGGGAATGCGGAAGATTATGCTTTTAGGAACATTTTACCTGTTGTAATGCAGTTGAAAAACAGTTTTCCCTCATAATTTTAACTGTTAATCCTAAATTGTTGATTAATAATGAGTTGCTTCATCTGGGTAAAAATACCCTGATATTTTCATGAATGTCAGCGAGATGGACACTTCATTAAATATGACTATAAGGTTTCTTTTGAGGTACCTATAGATGATTTTTCTGTGCCTATATATTTTTCTCCTGTACTTTATCCTATTCTCTGTTCTAGGTTATTGGGTTCTGTAAATGTAACTCGAACCCTGATTTGCAAAATACCAGTAGAGTCAATGAGTTCTCTGTTCTGGAGAGGGCTGCTTGTGGAAACACTTCGTTGCACTTTGTTTTTCCGATTGCTATAGAATATAGCAATGATATATATATATATATTCAAAGTGAATATTTTTAATCCTGTTGGTCTGCAGAAGTTTCTTCTCAGTATTGAATTATTATTCTATACCGATTTTTATGGAGGTCATTTTTCACCTGTCCCTGGTTTTTGTAAATATACTTAAAAATCTCTTGTTTGACATGTGATCTGTTTTAAACATTAATAAATGATTTCGTTTATGATAAGCGTTCATCAGTATATGAATGTACCCGTTTCGTTATATATTAATTTCTTAACATTTAATAATTTTTATGTTGAATGGTGTAAAACGAACAATGATTAAATTGTGCAAAAAATGCTTATATGTATTGATAAAAAATCTGATATGTACACCACATAAAATTTTATCTGTACATAAAATTTTATTTCACTAATAATTTCTTATATTTTTTTAAAATTGTTATTATTGAATTATTATTTATAATAAAACGTTTTTACAAAGAGTTTAATAATTATATTATAATAATAAATCAATATATTTAAACTAAAAAAAAGAGATGAAGTTTGATTCAAACCGTTGTTTATACCTTTGTAAGATCCAATTATTTCATTAATTAAAATTTTATTTCGTTATAAATTTGGAACCAATGAAAATAAATATCACTTATGATATATAGTTGAAAAGGTCTCAATGAGGATTTATTAGTGCTTATTAAGAACATACAGACGTCACGCCGAAACTAGTTAAAATAGATTCAGGAATGGTCAGAATGGATATTTCCGTTAAAATCTAAAAACAGAAATTTATCGCGACTACAATACTTCCTTGTATGAGTAAGAAGAAAGTAAAAATATATGGGGGAAATATTTTAAAATTTTGAACTTTAGATATTTTAGATATTCCCGATACGTTTTTGGAGTTACAAATAAAGCAAAATGATTCGTCTATTCGGTATTACTATTTAGAATACTGTTAACTGTTATATGCTGTATAATGTAAAACATCTTTTTACTAAATTAAATGCTCCCTGACACATCAACTCTAGATGTGTCACAGTTTTGAATTTGTAAGTAATTATTTTATATTATTCTACTGTAGGTCTTTTTTACAATGTTATTTTCTAGTATAAATTTCTTTTTATGGCTTTTTTTGCAATGAATATTTTTACTTCTTCTTTGCGGAAATGTTAGTATAAAAATGATATATTGTTTTTTTGTATCTGCACTTTTTGTTTCGATACTGCTTTATGCAGATTTTTTTTACGATAAAACATAAATTAATTTTCTGTGATATATATAATTATTTTTAATTAATATTTAAAAACATTATTTTATTTATAATTTAATTTTTTTGGTTCTAAATGATAATTATTTATCTATTATTATCGCTTATAAAGCATGCTTATGTTTACGTATGTAATAGAGTTTTTCACATTTGTTATTATTTTTTTTTCCGTGCAATAGTTTCATATATTAAATTATGGTTGTAGATTTGTGGGATTTTTATACAGTACGTTCGGAAATTCGTTCTGCAATATGCTTTAGAATTATGTGGCACATTCTGTTCTTTCGGCGTTAGGTTGGTTGCCCTGCGGATTCGTTGGACGTTGCTCAGTAATAAATCAAGCCATCAGTTGCTTAGTTTTGATGTAAACGTGCTTCGTTTCTTATAGGAATGTATTATATTTTTTTTTTTGTTTAACCTCCGGAACCACCGTTAAGGTATATCTTCAGAGGATGAGATGAGTGAATTGTAGCGTGTGTGAAAAATGCCATGCCTGATCGGGATTCGAACCCGAGTTTGCGGAAAACGTAACGGTTCTTTCAATAAAGGAACTCATTTTTCTTCTTGAATACGTCTTTTGTGAATGTGAAAAGTATACTGATTTAGTGAAGCACAAGATTCCTGAAAAATTTCCAAATATTAAATAAATAAATTTCCAAATTTCTTTATTTCGAACTTTTATCGAAAAATTTCGGGGAACATGCTCTTTTGAAAACGATGATTGAAGCGGAAGATCACCTAAACTAAAAGAACAGAAGCTACTTAATATTTCGGATTCTATAGCCAGTGGAAATCAATCACAGTCCGTTCCTACAAAATGGCGTCACAGCTCACACAGCTAACAGGTTGACTTCTTTACGAAATGTCTTCGGTGAAGAATCATTTCGAGGAGTTTATAACCTGTACGGTCGCCCGATCTGACTCCAACACATTAAATTCTATGAGGGGCAGCGAAACAAGGATTGACAAATTAAAAACCGTAATAACGGCATACTTACAAGAGATTCAAGTTCAGCAACTGAATAAATAGTTCGAAAAAAAAAATTGAAATGTGTACGTGTTGTATTGATGTTGGAGGTGATCATTTGCATCATTTTTTATAAAGTATTTCAGTTATTGTAATGTCCATTTCTATAAAATAATGAAATAATAGAACTTATTAAAGTAATAATTTCGTCATTACACTTCCGTAATTCCAGTACACAATAACTTTCCGAACCCTCCTGTACATTAAGATAACTGCAAATTTGCATTTTTTTTAGTTAATAGTAGTTTTTTGTTGCAAAATGTATTTTTCTCTTTTTGTTTCAGGTAAACATTTCACTGTGAACGATTGTGTCTCATTTTTTGATTTATTCGATTAATTATCAGAACATACCACATATCAGTAAGTTAAATTCTTTTCTTAATACTATTTTTTTTTACTTTTAATTTGCTCTATTATCCTTACTATTAAAAGAGAAAAGTAAATAAGTAAAAAGTAATAAGTTGGAATTTTGCTTAACTGTTTTCTTATTTTGCTACACAAAAACCAACTGATTGGGCTTTAACAAAAATCGAGATGTATTATAAAATTGTTTATACCGGAAAAAGTATGTAACTGTACATTACCTATTACATTTTATTATGATTTAAAACTGAATAAAAAAACAAAATGGATTTCGTCTTGAAATAAATATTGTGCCTTAATTGTTATTATGTTGATAGTATGCAACTATGGTGGTATTCTAGTTGTATGATTTCTTCTGAAATATTTTCTTATTGTACTTTGGATTTTTATAATTTTCTACGCTGATTTAGTCTGTTTTTCAGTTTTATTTATTTTAAAGGAAAAACGTTTATTGACTAGATTCTTCAAATCGTGATGCTCGACTTTTTTCTATTGTTTATTTCAGAATGTATATTCAGCATGTAAAACTTTCAAAACTTTTTTTTTTGAAACTGGTTTTAATTTCGGTTTAGTATTTTGAAGTTGAATTAGGTATGTTCTTTTTTTTTTATTTTTTTTTTTAAATTAATTTAAAAAAATGATTTTGTAGACTGAAAAACTGTTTATGTATTTATGTATGTAATAGAGAAATTTTTTAAATTATTATTTAACTAGTTAATAACACATAACTAGCTAATGAAATAAATTATTACAACGTAAAGAAATTTAGTTGTGCACTTAATCGTAAATTTAAAAACATATTATTTACTGGTACATGATTAATTCAGATATAACATTTCATAGTTTTAATTATCACAAAATGTTTTAATTTAGTTTCATACTTGTGAGTAATTTTTTAAATTACGTTATTGGTTTGACCGTTTTCTAAATACACTTCAATACTTCCGAGTCAGCTCTTCTTTTAAGACTGTACAAACTAATTTAAAGTTTAAACTATCGGTAATTTTTTGTTCTTTATTTCTTAGTATTACAGCTTGATCAATTTTATTTTTATCTTCTGAAATTGATTTTATCGAGGTTCGGATTATTAATATAATTCTGAAATGTTTTATGCAACCGATTTTTTTGAAAATATTTTGCTACATTTGTTAGATAAATCCTTACAATTATAGAACTATTTAAGAAAATGATTATTAGGTTTTTGGTTTTCCTCAAAATATGTTTGGAACAGTGCTCAGATTTTATTTCGAGTTCTATACAGATTAAAAAAAATGGAGCATGTACGTGCGAATTAATGCTCAGTCCTTTTATTCCGTATTTATGTGTAATTATTGATGAGATTTTTTTATACAAAATGTTCAACGTACCACCAAGTGAGCCATATATAACTGGTCTCAGCCGTCTGATGCAGTATGTAACAAAAGATGGTATGTTTGTCGCGCGTGCGTATTAGTTGAAGGTCATTGACTCAATCCATAAGCCTTCAGCCTTCTCCTCCTGTTCAGTAAGTCTATAGTGTTTGTGCGTCATGTTGCATTCAATTGAACACCGTGTTTTCATTGTGGAAAAATATGTTCGCAGAACTTTAATAAATTTGGTTCGTTAAAGGTTTCAAGTGACGTATCCTAGATGTAATGTTCCTGCAAAATCAACAATTCAAGATTTAGTAACAAAGTGGCGAACAACTGGCTCTATTATCAATGCGAAGAGAGTAAGCTGATGTAGCGAATTATATTGGAAGGAGTTCTCACGAGTCAACACGATTAGCCCACCAAACAAGAGTTTCTGTTAATCTACTTCACGGTTTACAAATGAAAGCCTTTTGTGTATTCTGCATGAATTAAAACAGCACAATAAGAGGAAACGAGTCAATTGCTTCCTGCGCTCTTACAGAATATTAGCGAAGGATTCCGTAATCCATTTCTCTTCATTTTAACAGATGAAGCGGCATTGGTCTACACAAAAGCCGAAATGAAACCCATCAGAAACCACTTCATAATTTAAAAATTGGTGTTTGCTGTGCAGTTTCTGGAAGCTAGATCATCGGACCAATATTTTTTGAGGAGACTATTAATACCGAAATTTATTTTAGACTCCATGAAGAATTTACGCATAACTCGACTCCAGAAAAACTTTCCTATGGATACTTGCAACAAGACGGGGCGACTTGCCACACTTCTGATCGGTCTTTCAATCTAATCCACCAACATTTCACGAAGGATATAACAATCGATTGTGGCCACCACAATTCCCAATTACCACATTTATCGCTTATCTGAAAGGGATAGTCTACAAGAACAACTCAACGGACGTTGGAAGAGTTAAAAGATAACATACGATAAGAGATTGCCGGAATTCCAGTTGGAGAATGGCAGAAAGGTTTTCTGAACATGACTCCATGCTGATCTTTGTATAACGACTTGAGATTTTAAAATTACGTTGCAATATTGTAAAAATGTCTTTTCTCAAATTCACTGTGGTCGATAATCAATAAATATAAGTAGTTATTTGCTTTTCACTTAAATTTTTATTTTCTGGGGCCGGTTTTATTTGGCCCACCTGCATTATTCATTTAAAAGATTAATTATTTTTCTTTATAGGTTTGTTTTAAGATGAACTAAGATAGTGTATTTGTAAATAAAAAATAATGCTTTTTAAATATTTATAATTCAGATGTAATTTAATTATTCGTTACGTTTAACATCTAAACGTGAGAAATGTCGGTAAAAAATGTTAAATATTTGCCTGATATATAGAACTGTCTATAAAGCTAGACTATGAACTGTCTAAACAAATGACTGTATATATGAATCCAGTTGAAGAAATGTTTTCAATGTTTCTTATTTTATATCCTCAGACCGATAGATTTTGCTAGCGTTGAATTGTATTTTTATCTTTGGTACACGTAATACTTTATACTTCATTGCACAAATATTAATAGAAATTCAAATTTTGTTTTACGTTTAGTATTTAAAGTAAAGAAAACTTCCTTTTATGCTGTTTAATTTTAGGGTTATTATTTTTAAAAAAACTTTGTATTTGAACCTTATTATTTAAACAAATTTCTAACCGAATAGTTAAAATTTTGAATAAAATAATTTTGTTCAAAGATGTTTAATTGTTGAATCCTTTTGATGTTTAATCTTATTTTAACAGTTAAAACGTTTTTAATTACTTATATTAGTACACTACTAAAAAACTATATGTAAAATTAACGATTTTAGTATTCTGTTATTCCACATACTAGGTTAATACTTTCATTAGAGTGTACAATTAGTAACTTTATAATTTATATTGCATTACTATTACCACATAACAAAATGACAGTAAGTAATTCTGTTTTAGTAATTCCTTTGGAGACATTTAACCTCATGTCTAACCTGACCTTAGACCTTCTATCAAGGGAGATCATAAAAGAAGAAAAGAAAAAAAAGGCGATTATAAAGTACAATCAGAGAACGATGTCATGTTACGAGAAAGGGTTTTAACTGCCAAAAGAAGTGAAGAATCCTTAATGAGAGCGTACTTCACTGCCAGTCGTTAGTTATTTCATGATAAAAAGTAAAACCCCTTTCGACAACTTATTTTTTTGGTATCTTTTTTCTTGTTTTTTCGTATGTGACGCGGTATCAGAAAAATTAAATTTGATTCCTTATTAACAATATTCCTTTTTTTTTTTTAATTTTTTTGTTTTTATAGATTCGTATTTTATTATTATTTTTAATTATTTTTTATAGCCCACTAAAAAGTGTTAATTTCTAAAAAAAAAAAAAAAATATATATATATATTTTTAGGTATATCTTTTAAATCTTGAATCTTACATTTCTGTCTACTTCTCTTCCATATAAATATCAGTTCTTATTTATTCCTTTTAAAGTGCTAAAATTAAAGAAATTTAAAATATTCTTAAACGAAATTAAAATCAAAAATTATTGAAGAAAACTTATTTCAGATTCTATTTGGTTTAATTATAATTTCTCCAAATTCTTACTAAACATTTATCTCAACGCAAAAGTATAAAAATAAAAGCCATCCCTCCCGCAAGTTGAGGAATGGGATATATAAATTTTTTAAATTTAAATTTTCAATATGTATTTATTTATGACATTTTTAAAAAATTCTTTTGCTTAATTTTCATCAGTTGAAAATTTTCCGTTTTATCTCGTAGTGAAAAGAATTATTTCTAAAAGATATATAATGTAATAATAATGTATAATATGTTTGTAAAATGTAAAAATTTTTACAAATTTTATTTTTGTCCATTTCTATTACTTTCCCGTCTAATTAGCGGTATAGCTTTAGAAGAGAGAATATAATTGGTTTAATTTAGGCATCTGCGGTTTTCACCGGATCTTGACTTTTTTATACTTAAGGAACCCAAAACATCGGATAAAAATTTTCCCGATGTTAATATTTGTATGTACGGATATTTTTTGGTAGTTCATCTTTAAATTACCTTATATCTGCAGAACTACGGGACAGATTTTTATCAAACTTGGTCAAATTATTTCTATATATGGGCATTGATACCGTTAAATTTTCTACTGAAAAGGTCAAGGGGATGAGGCTATATCGAGATAGATAGAGATTGCTAGTCTCTAGATTTCGCCTAATTAAGGTCATATTTCTATTTTAGGCGGATTTGTTCACGATTAATAAATAACAATGTTTGAAAAAAGATTTTTTTGAAAAATCGCACCTCCATCTCAAAAAATTCTTTAAACTTTGAAACTATTTTGTGATAGCTAATATGGTTGTTTTTCATTGTACCGCCTAATTACGTGTGTAAATTAATCTTTAATAAATTGAGAGTCCTAAACCCCACCAAGCGTCCGGACCCTAACAAAGTCATGCATTTTTTAAACATTTTTCTTTCCCTTTTTTATTGTAATCAAGACTGCTTTAAAAAATAGGTTTTTTATAATATTGAACTTAGACTTCCACTTGGGGTTCGCGCAAAATGTAACAAACATGCGTCGTGTAGGTATAAATTTTTCACATTTTCAAGGGCGCTGAAAATGATTTTAATATTTTAAGTTGTTGAAATAGTAGTTTTTTTAAAAATAATACCAGATTTGAAATTTGCCTCAAGCCGTTATTATTCATTATCTTGTAACTATAACGTGGCATTTTTTCAATATGTCATTAGTGTATAAGTTGTTGTAGTACAAGGTTTTTATAAAAGTTATTGTAACTCCCCAAATATATTGAAGTCCACGAAATAAATTTATAACTATTAAAATAATAAACATTGTTAAATTATTATGTTAATAATATTACATTTCTATATTTAATAATAATATTTTGTTGATATTATTTCATTTGTATGTTAATATTATTTAAATAATTCACTCTTTATTACAGATAGACAGATTTCAAACTTTCTAGAAAGTACGAGATTCTAGTAGAAACAGCAAAGTTGCAATTTTGTTTGAATTATTATTTTTACTTAAGAATGAATTTTTTTTTGGCAATTCACATTTATAAAGTTTATTTTTGTAATTAAAGTAATTATTTATGTTGTTTAGAGTTAATTGTATTTATAAATAATGAAGATATTTGTAATAGAAGCGAATGGAATCTTCTGGTATATTCTAGACGCACGGGTAACTGTACATAAAGAAAGGCGAGCGACCCGTGGTTGGTTCATACGTGGTTCATTCATTGGTTGAGTCGTGTGACGTAGTTGTTAGTGGTAACATTGCGCGAAGTACAAATTGTTTCATGCAGATTTTGTTAAGCGTTGTAAATGTTTGTTTGTTTGTTTGAATTGTTGTGTTAAATAAATTATTGTGAGAAGGCTTGATATCGTGGTGGTTATTTATACGAATCATGTTCTCACTTTAATTGGCGGCCGTGAAAATATTGTTAAAATAATCGTGGAGAAGTCTGTATCGTGCTAAATACGAATCATTCGCCCACGTCAAAGTTATATTTTATTTATAAATAGCCGCGCAGCGTGTCGGAAAAGTCCTACAACATTGTTTTAAAATTTGTTTTTCTTTGGAATATATCTCAAGTGCGGCGCAAATTAAAAAAATTTTGTTACATATTTTTTTTTTTTTTTGAGTTACTTCTTATTCGTATTTCCCTTAAGAATACAAATTTTCAAAAAAAAAATTCTTTGCTAAGAGAGGGGGCCATTTAGCAAATATCTCACATGAGGATGTTGAACGATTTCATATGTAGCAGCGGTTACTTAGTTTTAAGCGGATATTTATAAACGTTATATTCTGATTTATGTGTCGTACAAAGATTAGCAATACATATTTTATGTGCTCAGTTCGTACCGTAATTGTGTCAGTTGATCGAGTTGGAGATTAAAAGTAAATTAATAATTAATCCATTAATCATGTACCTTTAATCAATGATTACAATTGTAGGATTATTTAATATTAAATAGAAAGAGGGAGAGATTGTGTTCTGCTAAACGTTTTTGAAATGAATTTGTTAATAGAAAACGCTTTCAAATGTCGTTCACAGATAAATAAAAATATGCGCACATTGCCATTGTTAAAAACACTCATCATCTGCAGATGTAGGTAGTGGTAGGAAAAGGTAAAAAATATATGTATACAAAGGAAATTAATATTAAATAATAATAAAATAAATATTAGTCACAAAAAAAAAAACTATAAAAGGATTATTTCTACGTTTAGTGTTAAAAGTTCACAAGATTAAGTAAGATTTAAATATGATGATAGAAGTATCTGAAATTTTAAATTTGATATAAATTATTCGAAATTCATACTTTCCGTTTAAAATAAAAATGTTAATTTTATGAAAATAAATAATTATTATAAGTTATAAAAAATAAATGGTTAAAATAAGTAATTTTATTTCAGTGGCTGAAATAGTAACCTTCTACCTGTTAAACTGTTATATAATTAATATTTAATTATATATTTGTTTACTTATAAAAAAAAAAAAAAAAAAAATCGTTCTGTAAATCATAGATCTAAGCGCAAATGAAACTCAATAGAGACGTAATAGAAAAAAAAAAAATAAATTTTTATTTAATAAATTCTTCTATCTTAGTCGAGTCAACAGATAGTCAAAAAAGGCCTTAACTTCGAAAAAAATCATTACAGACATTAAATTATTGGACGGGATGTATGCTATCGGATTTGAAGGAACAACTATTTAATTTGTTTTATAACAAACTAAGGAAAACTTTTTAAATTTTTTCGCCAATTGCGGTTTTATTTTTAATCGCATTTAGAAATAAAAGCACTAAAATATAGCTGAAGAAATTCGGCGTAAAAAAATCTACAGGGCATTTTTTTTTACAAGTAAAACTAGGACGCTAGCGAATATTACAATAAGCACCAAAATCGCGCTAAGGTAGAAGAACAGTTTGGCAATCGGGTACTTTCTGGTATACTAATAATAATAATAATATCTTTTACTTTCAGTCAAACACATACAAATTACAAAAAAATAGTAGGCTTTAAACTAAAACTTAAAAGTTACATACAAGTCATCC
>JAAAKQ030161736.1:0-12702 GCA_010016005.3 Zanna intricata | reverse complement strand
GAAAAAAGTTTCCAATTAACATATGCCTGAAAACGTTTTGTTAGCGAGTTACGGCTAGCGAAAGATTTCGCCCGGTTATCATATATACATTTATATATGAAATCATTTATACCTCAAATATAAATGGTTTAATGTTAACTTTAATGTTATAAATTATAGAAATCATTTTTTTTATTTAAAAAAAAAACAAACTTGAACACTAGAGATAAGATTTTATATCTTTAGTTAAGATATAGTTTAGTTAGTTAGTTTAGTAAGATTTAGTTTAGTTAAATTAGTTATTAGAGAATTCCCAATATTCTCTTAACTCAGTTAAGTTATTTGAGTCCGTAATTATACATTTATATTTGTGTGAATTACTCGTACATGTCCACGATTACAAATTTAACTTTACAGTTACATCAGTGTATAGTCCAATTCATCACTACTTATAAAATAATAGTTGATAATATTAAGCGGCTTAAATAAAAAAATAAAAAATATTTAAAAGTGTGATGTGGGCACTAAAAGACTTACATATACACATTTTTTCGTGCACATCATTTAAATTTATTTCCTTTGAAAGTGGAAAGTGATAATTATAAAGAGAAGAAAACGTTAAGATAAAGGAAATAATAGAAAGATTAAGAGATGATGATGAATATAAAGCTAGAGAAAATTTGAAAAATAAAGAACCTGTTCACAAATTAAGATCAGAAGAATTATTTCAAATCAAAGAGGATTAAATGACTGGTAACAAAAAGTAAACGGGCCGGCCTCCATGGCCGAGTCTCGGTAGCGTCTCGATCTTCCATTCGAAGGTTTAGGGTTCGAATCCCCCGGTCAGGCATGGCATTTTTCACATACGCTAAAATTCATTCATCTCATCCCTCTGAAGATATACTTGATTGTGGTTCCGAAGGTTAAAAAAAATAAACGATGATCAACTTCGACGTAAGGAATATTGACCGACAATATCAGACGAATAATTAACTAAAAGATAAGATTTTCTTACTATTTATCAAAGATCAGGCATGTATGCCTCAGTTGGTCTTGTGAACGTTTGTTTTTCAGTCACTTTCTACTTAACTTAATTTATGTAAATAAAATTAAACAGAAATTAAACTATAAAATCCAAAAATAATACGATTATAAATTATAATCGTCAATTAATATGAAAAAAAGCAGATGTATCACCAAATCTACTACATATATATATATATAAGGTGTAATAAAAAAAATTCGGTGAATTATGTTATAAAAAACAAAGTAAAAAGGTTACCCTAAATATGAATTAATCTCCTTCAAAGTACTGTCCTTGGCAAGCAATACACTTATCCCAACGTTGAATCCACGACTGGAAGCATTTCTGGATGGTTTCTTTTGGAATGGCTTTCAGCTGCTCTGTCGTGACCTTCTCAATGTCAAGGAATGGTGTCAAAATTTTTCCCTTTTAGCACATTTTTTTTATTTTCGGGTTGATCCAGAAGTCTCATTGTGCTAAATCTGGTGAGTAAGGCGGATGTGGACAGACAGGAAGAGTTTTAGCGGTAAAAAACTCGCGAATCAAAGCGAGTTTTATGACTCGCTTTGTTATGATAGCGCATTGTTATGATAAAGAAGAAAGCCATTGGCTCCATTTTTTAGGTCTCTTTCTTCGCACATCGTTTCGCAAACGTTTGCACGAACCCGTAGATGATGTTAAATTCTTCAGTAAGCTCTCGAATAGTCATTCGCCTGTTTGAACGAACAAGTTTGGACACTTTGCACTTTTTCATCTGTTTCTGAGGTCGAAGGACGTCCCGACCGTTCCTTGTCCTTAACAGACTCATTTTCACTTTTAAATCGCTCATATAACTTGTAAACAGTCTTCAACGTTACCACATTATCACCATACACTGATTTTAACATTTCGTAAGCTTCTTTGGTACTTTTTTCAACATGAAACAAAACTTAATGTTAATGCGTTGTTCAAGATCCATGTTTCACGACAGATATTGCAAACACCTCATTGTACCTCGCTGCAAATACCTCACTGTAGCGGCTATAGAAGCAGACTGACAAGCCGGAACCTGTTCAAACTTGTGTGACACTGCCTGTCTCAACATATGGGGGTATGAGACATACTAGTTGAAATAGATGCAGCGTAAGTAATTGCTGCTATAAAAATTCATTCAACCGTATTTTTTATCACACCTCTTATATAATAATACTATTATTAAATTACACGTACACATTTTGAAAAGTGCATAAAATTTTATTTTACTAATAACTTCTTATTTTTTTTTCCATACATACATTTTTTTTTATTGAATTATTATTTACTGTAAAACTTTTTTGTAAAATTACGGGTTATTAATTACTAATAAATCAGTAAATTTAAATTAAAAAGAAGTTAAAAAATAAATTAAATAAAAAAACTTCTATGAAGATTAATTCTAACCTTTATGCCTTCCCTTGTAAAATCCAAATAATTCATTAATTAAAATTTTATTTGGCTATAACTCTGGAAGCAATAGAATTTATTTTCATTGGTGCACAAGGAGATGTTACAACAGTCATAAATCTAAAATTTCAACATCTTACGGCCAATTTTTTTTAAGTTATGCGAGACGTACTTACGTACATACAAATATCAAGCCGAAATTAGTCAAAATGGAATAACGGGTGATCAAAATGGATATTTCCATTGAAACATGAAAACCGACATTTTTCGCTATCAGAATTCTTCCTTTACATCCTACAAGGAAGTAAAAAGTAAATATATTTAAAAAATAAAATACTACTTAAGACCAGAGCTAACATTGAAAGAGTTATACAGTTGATGCAATTTATGTATGTAATTGCTTATTTAATATATATAATTAAATATATTTAAGTAAATAGTAATATAATAAAATATAATAAAAAATAAAATAAATACTTAGTAAATAAAATACTAATACGAATTTATACTAAGGATAAATTAGTATAAAACATATCAGATGCTACTGTTAAGATACGGTAATAAAATTCAGATAAATATTCAGACCTAATATTCGTTCTGTGATATTAATGTTGTATAAAATTAGTTATTTTTATTAATGAATAATTAAGTTCCATAAGTTAAATACAAATAATATTTTAAAAG
Organism: Zanna intricata; assembly: GCA_010016005.3. Lineage (NCBI taxonomy): Eukaryota > Metazoa > Arthropoda > Insecta > Hemiptera > Fulgoridae > Zanna > Zanna intricata. The sequence continues at coordinate 9,593 of JAAAKQ030161736.1, read as the reverse complement.
CAAACGATATTAACATGGGTACAGCTTCTTATAGAAACTAAATAATCTTATATTCAATTAAAATTATGTCGGATAAAAATCTGGAATTGAGTACAATTCCAATTGAGTACAAAATAAATTAAAGAATAAAGTATTATTCTTTAATTTATTTTGTTATGTTTAAAGATTAAAACCTTTGCAAATAAAATGGGAATTTACAATGAACGTAAATAAAATATTTTTAAGAAGATGATTTCACCTATAAAAAAAGAAAAATACTTCAAAAGATTAAAATAAATGGGGTTATTACCATTACATATAATTATATTATCCGTCAAAAACACTACGTGTCTAAAAATGAAATAAACTTATGTATTGCATTGCAAAGAATTGTATTTTTTAAACAAAAAAAAAAAAGAAAAGTTTTAACTTCCACTGAATATCTAAGATTTATACAAGAACGTAAAACCGAAAGAATTATTAAATAAGAGGTTATTTATAAGAGAAAGAAGATATTATTTCTGTATAAAAAGGATTACATGTGGTATATTTTGTAATATGAAAATAAATGTATATGTGTGTACAATTCATACACACAATGGTTTTAAAGATGTTCCTTTCAGATACATTTTTTTGACAGATTATTAAATAATAAAAATTACATTCTATATAAATAAAATCAAAAGTGTAACGCGAAATAAAAACAAATTCAAATACAAAGATATAAAATTTGTTAAAAGAATTTTTTTAAATTGAAAAACTCACATAACAAAAACCGTTGCTTTCATTTTTTTTTAATAACAAATAGATTTTAAATAATGAGAAAATGCTAGGCAATTTGCTCTTTAAGTTATCTTCTTTTTTTTTTTTTTTTTATAATTTTTTTATAATTTTAAGAAAATGTTAAAAATATGTATTATAAATATTTCATAGGATTAAATATTAATGGCGAAATATATAATCAGCCATAATAGCTTAGAAAAGCCTCAGAGGAGCAAACGATAGCGTACTAGTGATGGAAAATCAGGGGTTTGACTCCCAGCTAGGGTCTGGAACATTATACAGGTAAAACTACTCTAATTTAGACTTATAATGAAATAATTATAGGCTCGCTAATAGGTTCTGCAAGATGTTATTAAGAGTGCGTATGTGTACCTGCGCCCTGCCAACTAAACCTCCTATCACACCGATCCTTCCCTTCCGGAACTGGACCCGCGCGTAGGTATTACTCAGCTTTGGGAAGTGCCTTTTATCGCGGTAGAATCAGGAGTCCCTGTTCATTCCCTGTTCATCATCATCGCCGTCCATCTGCATAGGTGCGAAAACTCAGCGGAGTGGTCGTAAATTTATTCTTACTTACTTCTGTTGCCATTCAAATTTAAATTGATTAATTCTTAGCCTGGAAAAGAGCCTTGTTCATGTCTTTTTATTTTTTGGTGGTGTCATTTATCTCAATAAATTGTGGTCCTTTACCTCTGATCCTATGTGAGAATTCTTTTTGTCAATGGTCTTCTCTCCTTATCTTCTCCTTCTATACGCCCTTCAATCTAATTCTTTTTTTGCTTTCTGCTTACATATAATACCTAAATTATTCTTCTAGTATTTAATGCTTACAACCAGTATTTTGATTAATTCTAAATTTTTTATTTATTTTAAATTGTATCATTTATGTATTACTTCGAAATTTTCTTAAGACGAGAGCTAACATTGAAAGAGTTATGCAGTTACATAATTTATTTATGTAATTACTTATTTAATATATATAATTAAATAGCAATAAAAAAATAATAATAATATATATATATATATATATATATATATATGTATGTATATATACAAAACTTTGTCTTTTTCTTACGTAATGTGTTAATTAAAATCTATAGATATAAATTTTAATTAAATTTTAAAATTTTAATTATGTAGAAATACAATTCCTTTTACATCATTGTCGATTAATTTAAATTATTTATAATTTTATAAGTAAAATAAATTTAAAAATAAAATTATTTCCTCTACGTATATTTTTTTTGCTGAATGTGAATATTTTAAAGTTGCCATAAGATTAACGTGAGTAAAAGTAAAACTGATTTTTATATAGCTATACATCTGTTTAAAAATTATCTGAATAAAACTTTTGATTATTTTTACAACTGAAATAAATTATTTGTTATCAGTGTGTGATTTATTTAAAAAAAATGCAATAAATAAGAAGTTTTATAAAAATAAAATGGTTTTTAATAGCTGATATTATTTTACTTTACCACTCCATAACGGAAATTTAGTGAAATGTAGATGTAAAAAGTAACTTCTGACAACTAAACTCAACGAATTGAATTGTAATTTGGTTTTCAATTTGTGTGAAATATATAATCGGAATAAAAAAGAAAAAATATTACCTTTTTTATCTGTTTTATTTTATTTATTTATGTATTCGTCTATGTTTTAATTCCAATAATAGCTAAATATTGGTCTCAATTTAATTGGCTCTTTTTCAGGTTGAAAAAAAAAGCATAAACTAACAATTCATAACAAGGTATTCAATCTAAAATATAATCATGTTTATTTTTAAATAACATTTTACTGTGTAATACTGATGAATCATTGATGCAAAATTTTTATTTTAAAAAAGTGTAGTTTTTAACAAGTAGTTTATTAGATGAATAAATCGAATTTATTTATGTAAAAAAGAAAAGAGATTAGAAATCGTTAAAAGCATTTATTTTTAATGTCTAATTTTATTTACTATTTTTTTTCTAACTACATACAACTTAATTTTATTGTAATATTTTATGTTAATAATTTTGTATATAATATCTAATAAAAGTAATCCCTTTATTAGATAATGTAAAAAACTTATGGAACAATTCAGAAATAAATATTCAGCTTTTGAAATCCAGCACATGATTTAAGTTTTCTTATAAGTCTTGTTTTTCAATTTTTGTTTTGTAGTCAGTGGAATTTAATAAAATTGCTAGCTGGTTTGTGTGACTGGAATTTAATAAGTTGAAATGACATTTATAAAGCTACTTGCATAATAGATGTATAAAAATAATCGTAATTTTGTTGTATATTGTTTTGATACAATTTTCGATGCTATAAGAGTTTCGAAATTTATAAAACTGTACATTTACACACGCTATGGTTGTTATGATATATGCTGATTAATAAGATAGTGTTTAGTATAAAACGCAGGTGAATAAGATTTCCTCAATAATAACGATACAAATTACGTTTAATAAAATTAATGTTTAGATACATAACATTTAGTCTACTACAAAATACAATAAGTTCATGCCCGTAGGCAACAATACCTTCTGTCTATACGACGGCTATATAAGCAGAAGAAGTGACATACGTCACAAACAAAAATTGCGTTTCTCCAGTATAGCTGTTTAAATCAACACTACAATGATTATTTAATGAACAGATAGTATTATTGAAATTAACCTTTTTTTGCTGAAAGTCAGTTAGACTATTTATTATACTGTTAGAAGTAGGAATGCAGATCTTTAATTATTTAAAACTTAATCTTTATTGTTTTATAAGGAATACATAGAAATAAACATGAAAACAAAATTATAAAATCATTCATAAAAACGTAGGTTATAAAAACTAAATTGTACGGTTTATGTTTATTCCCACTGGTTAAGTTTGTAAATTAAATTAGTTTACATTTTTTAACGAAAAACATTTAAGGTACGATCATTAAACATTATAAATAGAGGATGTATATACTCTAAACTGAGTAATCAATTTTAAGATATAAAGGAGTTTTTTTGTAGTTAATTAAGTAACTAAATATAGTTTATTCGTAAACTATATTTTTAAGTAGAGCTTATATTATTAAGTAATTTTGTTTGTTTCTTTCTTTTTTAAGTAGATTTAATAGCATTTTGTTGAATTATGAAAAAGTTGAGCTAGGAAAAATATTAGACAGATTGACTCAAGGTAGAATAGATAAATACAAGGTTAAACTTGGTGATCAAATATTGCGCGATTTCCTTATCATGCAAACTAGACAATTGTATCTGTAATTTGAAGCTACTGACATACTTACAGTCGTACCCGTTCTGTTACTCGGTTGTGAAATGATGATGAGAAAGAATTGCACCCGTCCGCAAACTTACTTACTCCCTAATATAAACGAGAGTAACATCCCTTTCTTCTTCTCCTGCTATTTGCCCATCCGTTTTAACACTCTCTATTACTCGGATGAGTAAAGCCAACAGGCGAAATCATTTTATTTATTAGAGAAAATTGTGACAAAACGTCTACAATAAAACTTAGTAATCATTCCCTAAGTGCTCGTTTAAAAATTTATTTTCATTTCCTTCAGCAACTCTGATGACAACATAAATTTATAAAATGTTTAATACTTGAAATTCTTATCTTTCACATTTGTTTCGGCGTAATTATTGTTATATTTTCACTTAATCATCGTATTTTGTTTTATTAAATATACTCAGCAGATAAATAAATATTTATTCACTTCATTACACAGTTTTTTCTCAATTATTTAACATGATTCTCTTTTTGCCCTATTGCTTTTTTTACAGGCTATCAGGAAAAATAATCCTAGTTATTATGGAAATCTGATTTTTAGAAGGTAAATATAATTTAGAAAACATTATATCTGTAGTCAAACCAGTGATATTCTTAAATATGATAATTAAATAACCAAATGTATAAAAGTTTTAAAATTCAAACTTTAATACACAGTTTTTCTTTTCTTAAAGAAATTGGTTTTTGTTAAGCTGTATCAAAAAATATAAAATAAAATACGTAATAACTTATTTTTTTTTAATTACAAAATTCTTAAGATTTTAGATATTAAAAGTTAAATAAAAGGTCAAATCATTCAATAACTTTTATTCTCCCTTTGTGGCTTTGACTCTGCTATTTGGTTACTTGAGTTTTCCGTCGCGGTCAGTTTTTATCCTACTTTATGTATTTTAGTCAATTTATCGAAAGAAGGTCCAGCGAGTCGCGTCGCACAAATAGTAAACAGTCGCAGTGGCTGTGTTGATCCAGCCGCTGCGCCACACCCCTTAAAAAATCGAAATTAAAAAACCTGAAAATGGTTTTTATATATTTATCTGAAAAGTATTTTACAAGCCACAATTTAGTGAATATCTTGTTTAGTATAGTCGGAAATTGGAACGTTTACAATTCATTGCTAATATATTTTATACCTTTCTTCACCCAATTTCGAAATATCTAGAAACTGTTTATATATATATATATATATATTTACATGAAAATTACAAACGCCAAAAATCCAGCTAATATCTTCATTTGTTACCGATAAATTAAAAAATTTGTAAATTCATCGCCACCCAATTTTAATCCTTTAAACTGTAATTTCAAAATATTCTTTCTTACTGTGCATTCGAACTGTAAGAATAACATGTATACACATTGTCATCAATTTATCTTCAATAGTTTTGCTGGGCGGTCACTTAGTCACTTAGTGAGGATAAGTTGCTTTATAAATACACACACACATATATATATATATATATATATATATTAGTATCGGAAGAAATTAACTCATGGTTATAAATTACAAATTATAAAAGTGGAAGTTTAATTTTCTTTGTTTTTGAATTTACAGTAACAGAATGCGTATCACAAGTTCAAGGTTGTTTATTTCTTATCAGTTTTAGAAAATTTGTTCTCTCAATAATTTAAAAAAAAAAAAGTAATATTAAAATGACTTGCACGCCATTGCTCGATTGATATGTCATGGCTTCACAGTTTAATTAATATTATTGTAAATTAATTATTTAATAAGTTTAAAATTATAGTAAATTTCCTTCCAAAAACTATTCATACGATTTTATAAGTATTAATCAATTAATTATTTGGAACATAGTCACGTTTTTAAATGTGATTTATTAGAATAATACAAGTACACTTAATTATTAAATGATATATTTATTTGTAAAATATTAGTTACAGAAAAGTCTTTAAGATTGTTCACAAGCTAGGAAATATTTTTAGCCTTAATTTGTAAAAAAAAAAAAAAATAAAAATAGGACATTTAAATAAATATCTATTTTCAATTACAAATATCTCTGTAAAAAAAAAAAAAATAGGACATTTAAATAAATATCTATTTTCAATTACAAATATCTCTGTAAAAACAAGTAAGATTAATCTTTAGAAAAATCTCGAAATATATTTGTTTTATATTTGTATGTTAATTTTTTTTCCAAGATTACTTTCCATTGGGCTACTTTTTATATCATTATTTTTTGACAGTTTTGTCGACAGAAAAATCTTCAGTCTTTACGTTTTTTTTTTTTTTTTTTTTTTTTTTTATCGAATCAATATCTTCAATTTTAGACAAATATGAGAGTAAGCTAAAGATTAATCCATGCCATACAGAGGATGGTCTAGTACCTCCTTTTGAACATGTTTCACTATCTGTCATGTTTTGAGCTACTCGAGAACACATATTTTCTAGAAGATACTTACCTACCATATTGAATAGGCCACACTTAACGGTTCTGTATAGCGAACTGTAATTTAAGATTTCATAGTACTTTTCTGCATTGATAGTTTCTCTTCAAGGCAGATAATTAATAGAAACATGTTTTACCGTTTTAAAACAAAGACAATTTTTGTTATTTCAAAAAAATGTTGTAATAAAAAAGAAATCAAGGAAAACATGATTTCATTAAAAGGAAGGAATCATTAAAATGATTTCATTTGGCTACTTATTCCCACATATAGGATTTTTTTAACTGGTATTTATCCTAAAACTTATTAAAACATATATAAAATTACATTATTACAGTCTGGAAAATCTCTCATTTCTTTAGACTACATTATGTTTCTCAACAAGTCAACAAAACTTAAACATAGTAATGAAAATTCCAAAACGTGGAACAACATTTACACTTAAGTGTGAAACCCGCAAAGGATAGATTGCTTTGGGATTACTTGATTTCCGTAGGAAACCCTATTAAGCTTCATGCGGGGATTAAGAGAATTCACATGGGAATGACTTTTTCTTACTACAGGATTAAAACTACTATAAACTTGAAAATGGGATTTAAAAAATATATATATGTATAATTCTTACTCTAATATGTGACGTTACTAATCTGTAGGTTCTTAAATATTTGCGACTAGATGTTAATTTATTTAATGTGTGATGGAAGTTAATATGAGTGGTGTAAATTGACTGAATACGGTTACTGAATAGAGAATAATTCATGGCAAATAATATTTATAGTATAATTTAAAAGAGTGTAAAATTCCATAATATTTTATTTTTAAATCAGAATTATTGATTTTTTAATTTGTAATTTATTTAAATTGTATTATTTTTTAATTACTAATTTTTTCAAATAACTTTTTTATAATAGATTATATCATTCTAGAATGGTAATTCCAAAACAATGTTCTTTTTATTGAATTTATTATCAAATATTCTGATTAATTCATGTTACGCTCACTTCTAATATTGTCTTATAAAGTGAAAAATTACAAGAAATCTTTAATCTTACAGGTTTTGAAGTTTATAAATATTATACGACATATTTAAAGAATAAATAAATTTTAAATTATAGGATGAGTAATTTAAAAATGAAAAGAACTGGAATCGGATGAGCAGATTATGACTATTGAATAGAGACTAAGGATCTCTTCTTCCACATGGAAGAATATTTCTTCTTTCATGTGGAATGAGAGTTTTGACGGATGAAAGAGGCAGTGAGTGGCACAACACGACACGCACAGTGACAGTTTCTTCCTCTTATAAAATATCAAAGGACCTGTATATAAGTACAATAACTTAAAGAAAATTGGAAAAAGAAAGTTGAATGAAAAATTAAACAAAAAATAGATAAAAAGATATAAACAAACTTTTGTGAGATTTTTTTTTTAAATTAAATAACTGCTTAACTATGTTTATTTACACTTTGTATGTGTATATAAAATTTCTCATATTTATTTCATTAAGTAGTACAAATTAAGAAGTTTTATATTGAAGTTTCCATAAAAATTTTGCTTATAATGCATTGCATAAAATTTTAAAACATAAAAAATAACTTTTAACCAATTATTAACAAGCAGATTTGTGCTATTATTTAATTTAACCTTAATAACAGTAATGCTAGTGTTGAAAAATTTTTCAACTTTATTATTTTCAGCTGAATTGATAATTTTTTTGGTAAGAGTAGTTTATTCTTAAATGAAAATACAAAAGCTGTGTATTAAATTTAAACCTTACATCTATCTACTCGTTATTGATTTATATCAAATTACTTTTTACTTAAATAAAATTTCATATTAAAAAAGAATTGTAAAAAATAAGTGGTTGAAATATTTTGATTATATTATATAAATTAATATTATCTATATAAATTTTATCGTGTTCCAATCGTCCGTTGTAAGTAAGTTTTTAAATAATATATATGAACAAAAATTATTAATTTCATGGCGTAGCATACGTGTACTGTAACGTAGATTTGACCTGTGGATGTAAGTAGTCTACAAATTTTGTAAATATAGTTTTTTGGTGTAGAGTTTTGTGAAATTATAATTATTAATTTAGGATCACATACGGATATGTATAGTAAAATATAATTAGATTTTTCGTTAATACTGATAATGATTTTTATTCTACGCTATCAACATTTATACATTTATTAGTTATAAATTTATTTCTATATGACCTGAACACTTTCATCGCAGACATTGTTCTACCACTTTATTTTTCAAATATTGAATTTATATTTTCGTTTTGATTAATCTTGATTTTTCTTTTCAGTTGCAGTCGAATAGGCTAGTTATTTTGATATATTCATTTCTTTGCTGTTGATCTTCTAATTCATTCCTCCTTTTACTATGACTGGAAGTTTAAAATCATCTCGGTTACTATTCAGTTTAATCGATTATTTTTGGCTGAGTAAACCTTGTTAGTTCCTACCGTGATTTATATAATTGATAATGGATGCAATTGTGAGAATCTGTTGTATATTCCTTACATCCTGTTTTTCTAGGTACGATGAACTCGTAGCAGTTATTTATTTTCTTGCGTCAAAATTAGCAACTAAGCTGAATGCGAACACATTACATTAATAATTTGCCATTTATGACCAGATTACTAGTTAGCATAATTTCAAAAATTTTCTCATACGATATACCTTTAAATTACAAAAGAATTTTAATGTAAAAAATGTATATTTTGGTTCAAAGTTTTAGCGTCCGAAATCGTTTTTAGCAAACATATTGGAAAATAATTATTTATATCAATACTTTTTTGAACGAGCTTGCAGAGGACCATTCAAATATCATTTTAACTCCCATTTTAATTTCCCTTCTTTCTTCTCCAGACTTTTTTCATTCTTTCACTATGCTTTCTTTTGTACAGCACATGCGCTCTCTTTTCTTTTTTTCATTCATATGGAACGGAACGTAAGGATGGCGGTAATTTGTATTTCCTTCCTACAATTTGCAGAACTTAGACTGATGTCCCTTGCTGCTGTGTCTTTCTTGTATCGGGTCATTGTTTCTTCTAATTTTTTTCAAAGTTTCTCCTAAATCTTTTTTACTTTCTGCTAGAATTACTATATCGTCAGCAAATCGTAGCATCTTTATCT
>JAAAKQ030161725.1:0-12703 GCA_010016005.3 Zanna intricata | reverse complement strand
ATTCACATTCATACATATCATCCTCATTCATCCTCTGAAGTAATACCTTACGTTAGTTCCGGAGGCTAAACAGAAAATTTGTGAGAGAGAGGGTGAGGCCCGTGAACGGTATAATCAGATCCGGTTCATCACGCCCCTGAAGTTAGAGGCTAGGCAGTACAGATTCAGACCCGGGGGACTGATCTGCCATGCCGGTAGATGGGAAGGCTCGTTAGAAGCAAAACACACCTCCTGGGTTGCGCAATACTTGAGTGTAGATCCAACCCAGTTGTTGGGGGGGGGGGGAAGTAATAAGCCCTCATTGAGAGCTTTTTAACGATATATCATAAGTGGTGAATATTTTTATTGGTTTCAGTGTTATAGCCAAATAAAATTTTAATTAATGAAATATTTGAATCTTATAAGTGGAACAAGGCACATCGATTCGAATCAGACTTCATCTCCTTTTTTTATTTTTATTTTAACTTTTTTTTTTTTCATTTAAATATATTGTTACATTAATAATTATTAACCCGTGATTGTAAAAAATTGTTTACGATAAATAATAATTCAGTAATAACAATAAAAATTAAAAGAAATACGAAAAAATACCAGAAGTTATTAATGAAATAAAATTTTATGTACTTTTCATTTAAAAAATATGTGTTTATATAATTTAGTAGGGATACAAGGAAGTCGTGTGATGTCCATATTAGACTTTTTACATCTGAGTTTTTTTTCTCATACCTTCTCTAACAATTTCACAACCCTGCTTTTTCCATTTAAAAATTCTCATTTGCCAACCACGGCGGCTCGTGGAACGTTCTAACCTCCTGCCGAAAAATAGATCGTTTCAGTATAAGAGCGTTTGCTGAATCTTATTTTTAACAGGTTTAAATGTTGAGAAGTTATGTAAAGGTTTCCGTGTACTACCGCTCTGTATATACATTTGCACACAAATATTTGTGTTTACCGGCCGATAAAATATGAATAGAATATGAAATTCTCATACTTTTCTATATTTTATAATTTTAAATCTGTCTGAATTTCTTAATGTTTAATTTTATTAATAAGCTCTGAATTTATTTGTCAAAAATTATTACGTATTAGATCAGGTAGTTATGCCGGTCTGTGGACAAGAAATATATGATATTTTTATTATTTAGAAAACAAGCAGATAAGAGTCATCGTATATCCTTATAAAAACTGCTATCTTGTTTTTTTCAGACTGTTGCTGACGGTAAAAAGAAGGATTCTTTCCACTGGGACATTCATTTTTGGCTCGGAAGCAAAACATCACAGGTAATAATTTAAAGGTTTTATACGTTTAAATAGGTTGTTGTTAATTCATAATAAAAATGTATAATGAACTTCATGAAAAATTTTGTGAGACTTACTGTGAACTTCTTCTTCTTCTTGTGATACTTGAAGTATTAAAGTTCATAACGTTTTAATAGTTGTTATTTCATAACGAAAAATTTACTCGTACAAAAATACTTTTTTTAAATACATAGTAATATTCATGTGATAAGTTGAAACGCAATTACCATTATCAAGTAGATATCTAAACAAATAATGAACTTTTTTCTTTTCTTCTGTGTTTTATTTTCATGTTTTGTTATTAAGAGTTGCTGTATTGGGGTAGCTGCTCTTCGTAAATTTTCAGATCACCGTCGAGACCTTTGGAAAAAATTATTTTAAACATACTTTTTGTTACGATTTTTTTAAAGTAAAATAGTAATAATGATAATAATAATGTGTTTTGATTCATAATTGCGTACATTTTAAATATTTTTTAACTGTAAAGGCTCAAGTGGATATTATTACTCTCAGACAAAGGAATAGTCACGTAAAATACGACGCGTATTTTTTTATGTAAGGGCCGTTTCAAATTCGTTTATTTACATCGACGATCATTTGTTTGCAACAATAGGTAATTTTATTGCTACAATAAATAATCCCACAAGTTGTGAAGTGCGATCAGTAATTCGTTAGCTATTGACGTAAAACAAATCTGCTGCTGATATTCATAGAGAAATTATCGATGTTTACGGACCCGATGTTATGTTCGAAGGTAAATTTCGCCGATTCTGTCGCTTGTTTCGTGGAAGAAGAACGAATTCTCATGACGAAGAACATAACGGTCATCCGATGTCATCGCAGATGAGTCGACTAAAAATGTGAATTCAAACATCCGTGAAAACAGAAGAAGAGGCTTACTGTTTCTCAATTATCGATTGAATTTCCTTTTGTTTCGCGATCAGTAATTTACGACATTTTAACAGAAAAACTGGGTTACAAAAAGTTGTATTTCAGACAGGTACCAAAAACAAAATATCGTTATAACGATTTGGAAAAAAAAAACAACAAAATATCGTTATAACTTTCTTATTAAGTAAAATATCGAATTCTTTTATAGTTCCTACTATTCTTTGGATAAAGGCCTAAAACTTATCTAAGTAAAGATTTTTGATATCACCAACCATTGGCCCAGAGGATGGAAAAAATGGGATTTCGATGACAAAAAAAAAATCGTACCTTCCGGAATGGGCACAGTATCGAATCGGTCTAAAGTGGTCATTAGTTCTCTAAACATTATCTAAAACATTTTTCTGAAACAATTTTTGATATGAGCAACCTTACGGCAAAGTAAAACAAAAATTTTGCTGGAATTATAACAAGAGGGGACTTGTTGCATGCTAAACATGTGAAACGTTTTTTCACATGTAACCGTTGTCGTATTGAGTAAATTTTAAAGTTTTACCTAACTTCAGGGTGGAATTCTTATTTATCCCCTATCTTTTTTTTCTGTTTAGCCTCCGGAACTATCGTAAGGTATTTCTTCAGAAGATGAATAACGTTGATATGTATGAATGTGAATGACATATAGTCTTGTACAATCTCAGGTCAATCACTCCTGAGAAGTGTGGTTAATTGAAACCCAAGCAACCAACCATCAAAGAACACCGATCCACGATCTAGTATTCAAATCCGTATAAAAGTAAATACCTTTTACTTTAGAACTCTCGTCTTGGAAATCAGCTGATTTGTGATGTCGCATTAACCACTAGACCAGCCCGGTGGGCTATCCCCTACTTTTTTCCCTACACTCCCGGACCGGTCCCCCTAATTAGCACCGGTATGATCTACCTCCGCCTTCCGGCAAATCGAAAGGGATTTTTTTTTTTGTTATAGTAAGGTTTTTTCTATTTCGCTTTTCTAAGTTTTTATGTCAAAACGGGGCCTTATTTAAAATAGGTGTTTCGTATCTTTTTTACCTTAATCAATATAACTGTATGAAAGACTGGAAAACATATAAAATGCAAAGAACAGATTAATAATATCTCTTTTTGTTGTATAAGAAAACACACTACTTCAATCCAGCAGCGGAAAAAGTGATTATTTTTCTACTTTAATATTTTGTATCATGGTAATTATTTATTAAATATAATTTTACAATTATTTTGTAATATTAAATGACATTTTATTGGTGATTTTTTTTTTTTTTTTTTTTTTTTTAAGAGCGAAAAATGCTATTGCGTTATCGTCGCCCGTATAGTGGTAATAAATTATGTATTAAAATATTAAAAATTACTATTGTACGGTTATCTATTAATCAGTTTAATTTACGTAATATGTCATTTACATGCACGTAACTTTTAAATCAACAAAAAAAAATAATAAGAAAATCAATATGTTTTACGTCAGCAGGTATGTTGTAAATGTTCATCGATTAACATGGTCATTTGTACTCATTTTTTCATTACATTTCATTTTTTTACGCTAATCGGGTCATTATACGGGATGTATACAAATATAAATATAATTTCACAGCATTTTATATTGTTTAATTAGCGCTCCCTAAACATATGATAATTTTTATTTCGTCACTGTATTAATAGAAAGTTTTCTAATGTTTTTTTTTTTTTTTTTTAATAATGTTGTTGAACATAAAACAAAAATTGATTTATTTTAATGCCATGGCAACCGCTAAAACTAGGTCACATATATCGAACTTTAATACTGTTAAAAATAAGAACAAAACTGTAGTGCTTACATATTGATTAAAAAAATAAGTAAAATTTAAATCATAATAATTAATATGTAAGCTGATCTCCGTGGTAAATTGGTAATGTACGTACCTTTTATCTGGGAGTTCCAGGTGCAAATCCTGGTTAAGTATAAGTTAGCGTAGCATATTTTTAATACGCTACAATATTCGTTGTCATACATCATCAGCTACTATAACTCATCAGCCACTTCATGTAAAAGTATATAAATAAGTATTCTTATCTAATTTTAAGTAACTTTTTTTATTTTTTAGGTAGATTTTATAAAAAAAAAAAAAAAAAGAAGCTACCTATTGTAATGAGTACTACGATTGACTTCCAGAAAATTTCGATATATCTTCGCCGTTTCACATCCTCCAGACCCCAAAACCCACCGGGTTGGCCCAGTGGTTAACGCGACATCGCAAATCAGCTGATTTCGATGTCGAAAGTTCTAAGGTTCAAATCCTAGTAAAAGGTAGTTTCTTTTATACGGATTTGAATACTAGATCGTAGATACCGGTGTATTTCGGTGGTTGGGTTTCAATTAACCACACTTCTCAGGAGTGGTCGGCATGAGATTGTACAAGACTACACTTTATACATATCATCCTCATTCATCCATTGAAGTAAGATCTCACGGTAGTTTTGGAGGCTAAACAGAAAAGAAATATAGAGTTATAGATTAACCTGAAATAGATTCATAACAGGGAGATTGTACAAGACTACACTTCATTCACATTCATACACATCATCCTCTGAAGTAATGCCTTACGGTAGTTCCGGAGGCTAAACAGATAAAGAGAAGACCTCAAAACCACCGTCAGTTCAAAAGTTTATATATATATATATATTTCACTTTCTTGTGGACACGACAACTATTATAATTTTGCGTTAATCATTTTCAAATTGATACGTAACATAAAAAGATCCAAAATCTCGTCATTTGTTCGTTAATGGAAAAAATCGGACCATGGGGGTGGAAATGGGGCGGAGGCATTTTCTAATAAAAACAAAATATCGCTATAACTTTCTTATTAAGTAAAATATCGAATTTGTTTAAAGTTTCTAATATTCTTTAAAATTTATGTAAGTGAAATTGTTTAATATTACCAAGCGTTGGCCCACGGGGTGGAAAAAATAGGGTTTCGAAGACAAAAAAATAATACCTCCCTTAATAGGCTCAGTATCCAATCGGCCCTTAAAGTCGTCGTTAGTCCTCTAAACATTACCGAAAACGTTTTTTTTAAACAATTTTTGATATGACCGACTCTTACGGCAAGGGATGACCAAAGTTTTAATTATTTGGGGCTTATCGTATGCTAAACATGTGAAACTTTTTTCACATGCAATCAATATCGTAATTAGTAAATTTGAATTTTTTCTTAACTTTAAGGTAGAAATCTTTTTTATCCCCTACTTAGCACCGGTGAAATCTACCTGTGACTTCCGTCGTACAAAAAAGTATTTTTATTTAAATCTACTATCTATGTCAGTTAATCGGTGTTTAATTTGGAAAGAATAGAGTGAACCAAGGGTTATTGCATAACCAACAGTTGCGTATTCATGAAAATAACATTGTTGATCGGATGTTTGATAGGCTTCTGTTTTAAATCCATTTAATTATTGGATCCTTTAACTGTATTGAAATGTCAGTAATCCTTTTTTACTTCTATTCTTGGCTTTCAATTAATGATATTATCTAATTTAAGTCTATACTTTATACTGAATATTGCTAACTGAATATATAGCCTTTTGTGAGGTAGTATAAACCTCAAAAGAAAAATTTGTTTAAATGTCTTTAAAAACAAGCCTTTGTTGATTAGATGATTCTCCAATTTTTAAAAATATTTTTATCTATTTGTGTTAATTGATTTGTATGTTAGTTGTATAATACACGTTATATATATCCTGCTGAATTGAAGCATATATTTTTCATTTTTTAACAAAAGAGAAAAAGGTCAATTAATTTTTTTCATTATACTACTTTTTTCTATCTTTATTGCTATGGTTCATGTAAAACACCTAAGGTAATAGGATATTTTATTCTTGAATTGCTTCTTTAAGAGTAATGATGTTCATTATGGAGACAGTTAGTGTGGTGAACAGAGTGAACGTATTTCTTGTATGGCCAAACATTACCTGCATAATGGTAGGTTTTTTATGTTTATTTGCAACCATGTATTTGCTTCTATGAAAAAAGCAATGAAAACCACTTCACTCCTCCTTTTTTTCATAGTATGGTTGGCTTTGGGATCTTTTTATTTTTGTGAATAGCTATGTCATTTTAAATTTTCTATGTGATTCATATCAATTTACTCTACAACCTAATTGCTCTACTTATGACACTTTTTTTTCTTTTTTTTTTTTATGTTTAACCTCCAGAACCACAATTAAGTATATCTTCAGAGGGATGAAATGAATGAATTGTAGCGTGTGTGAAAAATGCCATGCCTGATCGGGATTCGAACGCGGGACCTCCGGATGAAAGGCCGAGACGCTACCACTCGGCCACGGAAGCCGGCGCTTATGACACTTAAAGTATATACATTTAACACCAGAGATGTTCTATCAGCAGGAAGCACATTAACTTTCTGAAAAATAGATTAGCATTTAACATTGTTTAATCTGTTACCTGGTTTATCATATTCAAGTTTAACATTCCATATATTTAGTGTAGATTAGATTAAGATTTTGAGAATAGAAGGCTTAACTTTAGTTTATAGGTGTTTCAATTGCTTGTTTGGATTTTATTCAATCTGTAAAATGAAAACAGAGATAGGAGGAACAATTCTGCATGTAGGTGCTTTGTATCCATTGAGCCTGATGAAGAAGTGGATCAGCATCTGCCAAAAAAGGTGCTAGCTATGATAGAGCATTCAAATTAAGAAATCAATATGGTTAACTTTCATTTAGCTGAAGTTCATATTACAAACTGAATTGTTGTATTCCTTCTTTGATGTACTGTAGTTATTGGACTTACTTTAAATATTTGTGGATTTCACTGTTTAGCAAACCACAGAGCATCAGCTACACACCTCACTAGTTTAATTTCTCAAACATGGTATCGCTGATATGTTAATTAATCAAATAATATTAACGATTAAAAATCCACCTTACCAGCAAGTTGAAATAAAACCCAATATCTTTTGGCCTAATTGAAAGCCATCATCAGGAATTAAAAAACGTTATATTGAAGTTAAAATCCCAAGTTAAAATTTAAAACCAGTCATGACTGTCCAGCCCTAACAGTATACTCACCTACCTGCGTATAATGCTTCAGTGAGTATAATAAATAATACTTCAATATAATTTTTTTTAACTTCTGATGATGGCTTTCAATTAAGCTGAAAGATCTTAGGTTTTATTTCAACTTGCGAGTACAGTGGATTTTTAATTGTTAATATTATTTGACCTCACTAATTTGTTCTGAAATGGCTGTATGATTTCAACATTTGTCTTGATTGCCATGCCCTAAACTAGTTGAATGCCATATATCCATATTGGTTTCAAAATAGATGAGTATAAAAATAGTTTATTAGACAAAAATAACTCAGACCTCCTGTGCAGCAACCAGTATATTTCTTTGAACTTCATGTTAAGTTGCTTTCTCACGTGGACTCTCCACAATGACTCTCACGTGAACCTTCCGCAAGGATCCAGGTTATGATTTCACTATGCAGGATTAAAATGCTATCAAGGTAGACCAGTGGGCAGTCTCCTCTCCTCATGACCAATCACCTGGCTCGACTTATCTTGATTAATACTTATCCTCCACATGCCCAGATGCATGCTGATTAGGTTTAATTAAGATTGTAAATTAGTTGAGACCACAACTGTGCTGTCATCAACAGCCAAATTAGCCGTGTCATTGATAGATAAAGCGACAATGACTCTATACTCAACTGGAAGTTCAGTGATGAAGATATGTGGCCTGATATTGGGCCTTGTGGAATCCCTGACTTAGTATTAAAGAACACAGATAATTCTTCATTATATTTTACCTGAGAGAACAGGTAATAAGGTTGAGGAACATCTTTTTCAATTTGTATAAGAGCCCAGGCAGCCACACCTTGTCAAAGGACATGTTGAACATCTAAAAGGCTGTTGAACAATATTTCTTTTACTCTAAACACCTGCTGATAATGTCAGCCAGTCTGTTCACTGGCTCAATAGTGAAGTATCCACTACAGAAACTGAACTGGTGATCTAGAAAAATATAACCCTGCTCTAGAATAGGCTACATCCCCTCAAAAAAACCTTTCAAATACTTTGAAACTTATAAATAAATAAGCCAACAGGCTTATTGGTCTGTACAAGTATATCATGTACAGTTAAACCAGGTTATGGGATCATAACCTTTTGTGAAACTTTCTATTCTTCAGGAAAGGACATCATCAATAGCGCAATAGCGGGCATACTGTGTCAATAGCCAATTTCATTGCAGGATTTTGGTCATATGGCAGAGACCTCTTCAACTGGAAACCTCCTTCATAGGTTATAGATTAACCTAGCCCACCAGGTTGGTGTAGTGGTTAACGCAACATTGCAAATCAGCTGATTTCAAAGTCGAGAGTTCTAAGGTTCAAATCCTAGTAAAATCGGTTACTTTTATATGGATTTGAATATTAGATTGTGGATACTGGTTTTCTTTGGTAGTTGGTTTTCAATTAACCACATTTCTCAGGAGTGGTTGACCTGAGATTGTACAAGACTACACTTTATACTTATCATCCTCATTCATCCTTTGAAGTAATATCTCACGGTAGTTCTGGAGGCTAAACAGAAAAGAAATATAGGATTATAGATTAACCTGAAATAGATTCAGAACAGGGAAATAGTTAAATAAAAACGAGTTATATGATACAATGGAGCTACATATATGAATTATCATCCTTGTAACACTCTTTTAAAGCACAAAAAACATAAAAAATTCAGGAGCAAAATGTAAAGAAACTTTATGTTACAACATACAAATTTTAACATATTTGGCTAATTATAATAACTGAATTTTAATTTGTTTTTCTTTTTTTTGTTGTATTTTTAATATTAGGATGAATCCGGTTCTGCGGCTATATTGTCAGTTGAATTGGATGATGGACTTGGTGGTGGACCGGTACAACACAGAGAAGTTGAAGGGCACGAGTCTCAGCAATTTCTTTCATACTTTAAATCAGGTAAAAAAAAAAAAAATAAATATTTTACGGGTCTGTTTTGTAATTGAATTCAGTATAATTAGCATAATGCTGTTATCGATTAATGTCACTTAATTTATAAGAACAGTCATGTAATTGATAAGAACACTTAAAATGTTTGTAACCATTCTTAAAAAATTAATGCTATTGAAAGAAACATTGCTGTTGTTGTTGCACTTTCTGTTTTTTTATGAAAAAAGAATTTTTACTCTGGATGTTAAACATTATCGATATTTTTCAGTATTTATACTGAAATGTATTTTCACAATATTTCCTATTTTGAGGGGAATATTTATGCGTATAAAAAAATGTCATTGAAAAGTAAATTCTTTAAACTTATTATTTCATTATATCAAATAGGCTGCACGATTTAAAAACTATTTACAAAAAAAAGGCTTTTAATAAATATTTTTGCCGGCCTCCGTAGCCAAGTGGTAGCGTCTCGGCTTTTCCTCCGGAGGTCCCAGGTTCGAATCCCGGTCAGGGATGGCATTTTTCATACACGCTACAATTTTTTCATCTCATCCTCTGAAGATATAACCTAACGGTGGTTCCGGAGGTAAAACAAAAAAAAAAATAAATAAATATTTAAAAATTTACCATCTATCTTTTAATTTGGGGCCAGGCCAATTAAAAAGTTATCAGTAAAATTTAAAATTAATTTAAAATGAGAATAATTAAAAAATTAATTCATTCCATTTAAAAAAAAAATGATTGTAGTTTACTCTGCAGTTTTATTTTTATATGAATTTGGTTAAGACTAAATTAAATAGTGCCCATATGAAAACAAGATATCTACAAAGAAAAATATGATCTAATTTGTATCTTGATAAAATAAATAAAGGAATGTAAAAAACCATCACAAATAAATGGCGCTATAAAGTTTGAGCTAACACATTACGGAATTCAAAAATATATATGAATTATTTTTTACTCTTTGTTTTCTAACAAACTTTCTGAATTTTCACAAAAATTCCTTTCGGTATGCCAGAAGGTGGAGGTAGATTTCACTGGTGCTAAGTAGGGAATAAAAAAGACTTCCACCTTAAAGTTAAGAAAAACTTCAGATTTACTCAACAGGACAACGCTTGCAAGTGGAAAAAAGTTTCACATGTTTAGTATTCAACAAGCCCCATCATCTTATAATTCCAACAACATTTTGGTCATTTCTTGCCATAAGGGTTGGTCATATCAAAAATTGTTTCAAACAAAAGTTTTAGGTAATGTTTAAAGGGCTAATGACTCCCATTTAAACCGATTCGATACTGTGCCTATTAAGAGAGGTTTTTTTCCCGTCTTTGAAACGCCATTTTTCCCACTCCTTGGGCTGATGGTTGATGATAACAAAAAACTTTACTTGGATAAGTTTTAGGCTCTTATCAAATAGTAGGAGTTTTTAACAAATTTTATATTTTACTTAATAAGAAAGTTATAGCGACGTTTTTTTTTTAAAAAGTTCCCCATTTCCACCAACATGGTCTAAATTTTCCTATTAACGAACTTAATTGAGATTTTGGGTGGTTATATTTTATGTAACAATCTGAAAGTGATTGGCACAAAATTACAGCAGTTATTGTTTCCACAAGAAAATGAAATATATATATATATACTTTTGAACTGTTGGTATTTTGGGGTGTGGGGGATATGAAATGAGAGATATGTCAAAATTTTCCAGAATTCAAATCATGGTACCCATTACAATAAGTAGCTGTGTTATGAAATCCACATAAAAGTGCATTGATTGTCAAAACGACTTAAGTCGTTATTATCATTTTTCTGATCAAATGTTACTATGAGCAAAAATTACAATTATTCTGAAAAATATCTTTAAATCACATAAGTAGAGAATGTAATTGCTTGATTAAGTGTCTTTCATTTAAGTAGAAAAATATATAATACACCATCAAAGAAACCAAAACAAAAAAAATCATCAAAATCTGTACATTTAGTAAATTTTAAGACTCAAAGATAGAAAAAAAAAAAGTGGTGAAGGGTTGCATTACTTTCCTGGCTTTGCCTTTGACAGATTTTATTTCGAATATACTATAAAGTTTTTAAATATTGTTTTAATTATGCAATATTTGCAGTACAATTACAAAAAAAATCTAAATGTTAAGTTTTGGGACTGATATGACCTTCAGTGATCAAACGATGTTTTTATCTTAAAAATTATACATCATTCAAAGAAAAATAGAGAAAAAAATAGTAATTCTTTAAAAAAGATTTTGCATTGGAATTGACTCCCGTGATCAAATTATTTTTTTTTTCATCAAAAATTGTACATATTTGGAATATAATTCCTAAAAAAAAAAAATTTTTTTAACATTCTTGGTAGAAAAATTCGTTCTATTTGATTACTAATAGTAAATTTGTAATAATAATAGTAATTTGTAATTTTTTTATTAATAGCCAGAACTTAAAAAAATTATAAAGTATCTAAAATTATACAAAAATTTCAAATCTTAAGTCAGGTCCCACGAGATTACCTTTTTTTTTAAAGTTCCCGAGTCATCTGCATAAATATTAATTTTCATTCTTGAAAATTTAAATTTAAAAAATTGATATTTTAAGTACGGGTCTCATTCATATCCCTTTTGGGGAAACCTTAAAAGTTTACTTAACAGAATAATTATTTACTACAATAAATTTATACAATTTGGTGCAGTGTTGTTCAGTTTGGCTAAAAAAAAATTATAGTTTATTAAAAGAAAAAAAAAAGGTTGGAATGTGATGCCCTTATATGATGGGGTTGAAAATTAGGCCGTAGCTTAGATATATAAACTCACCGAGTTGGTCCAGTAGTGAACTCATCATCGCAAATCAGCTGATTTCAAAGTTGAGAGTTCTAAAGTTCAAATCCTAGTAAAGCCAGTTACTTTTATATGGATTTGAATATTAGATAGTGGATACCGGTGTTCTTTGGTGGTTGGGTTTCTATTTATCACACATCCTGGGAATGGTCAATCTTTCTTTTTTCTGTTTAGTCTCCGAAACCATCGTAAGGTATTACTTCAGAGGATGATATCTATGAATGAAATGTAGTCTTATACATTCTAGTTTATACATACAGTCTAGTATTCAGTTCTGTACAAAAGTAACTGCCTTTATTAGAATTTGAACTTTAGAATTCTTGACTTTGAAATCAAACTGATTTGTAATGATGAGTTCACCACTAGATCAACCTGGTGGGTTAAGGAATGATCAACTTGAGCTGAGACTATACAAGACTTTACTTCAATTACATTCATATACATTATCCTCATTCATCCTCTGAACTAATACCTTATGATGGTTCCAGAGGCTAAACAGAAAAAGAGAGCTGATATATATATATATATATAGCTAATTTCAATATTTTTGTCAACAGTTTTCAAAATATGAGGCAGAAATGTTGAATAATGTTTTTAACCTTTTGGCTACGGCCATATTTTTAAATGCGGCCGATGCAAAAACTTTCAGTGGTTACGCACATGATTTCTC
>JAAAKQ030161703.1:0-10834 GCA_010016005.3 Zanna intricata | reverse complement strand
TTTTTATCTTGTACAGTTTTTCCTCATCGTCAATTCTCAGCCCTTTTCTGAATCTTTGATTTCTTATTCCCCATAATAATAGTACGAACAAAATAAAAATATCGAAGGAATCAGAGATTAGTTTTTATAAAACCAATAAAATAACTTTAATTTTTCAACCGTAAGTGAGATTTTACCTTGTAGAAAGGGAGAAAGTCACAATTTTTTATGATTTTTTTTAAAGGTTAAACTTAAATAGCTACGAAGAAAACGCCGGAAAATAAGAGAATTTTTTCGTTGTTATAAATTTATCTACACTTTTTTTTCAAAAAAAATTCATGAAATTTTTTTAAGGATTCAAAGTGCTTACATGGAACTATGGAATTTTGGTTTACATTCTAAATAGAATTGTTTTTCACACGACTGCCAAAAAAGGAGTGTAATGTATTTAGAGTGTATGCATGTACACTGGTGAGGTGGGACATATCATAATGTTCCACCGTAGCAGTTCAATGGCTGAACCGATTTAGATGTATGACCCTTCGTTGGAATCCTTACGTTACCGAGAATGTCATAAGCTATATAAGTAGTAGTAGAGATTTTCCGGTTGAAGTACATAATTTAATGAATTGAATTAATCAACGGTGAACGATGAACTGTGCCTCTATCAATGTGTAACTGGGTTTGAACTGAATGATTCGAATCAATCGAATAAATAATATTACAACAATAATAGAATTAAATTTACTTAAAATAAAATAATATTAAACAAATTTAAAAAAAGTTCTGTTTAATAATAATAGGCTAATCATGGAAACTGTGTGGGGGGCTGGAGTGGTAAGGTGATACGAGCATTTCGTGCGAGCCAAACCAATCATCACCATCAACCGGTAACAAACGGGGTACCCCTGGGACGCTGTTTTCAAAGGTGCAATGGGATGCTTTTATAATATCTTTGCAAATAATCGTTTGATTTTCAAAATTCAAACGGGGTATTTGTTAGTAGATTGAAGGCTAACTAACTTTTGCATGCGTCTGGTACACTCTATATCTAAAGCTCTTGGTTATTTGGAAATGTTATATCTTCGCAACCGATCTTTCGATTCTCAAAATTTAAACGAGGTATTTGCTAGTATAATAAAAAATCACGATGGAACCAAACCAGAACAAAAATTAACTGATATACTCAGAAACGGACGTTATTTGGCAATCATTTTTTTTTTTTTAATTTTTAATATTTATCTCTACCAGAAATGCGTTGGAATCCGGAGTTATAAAATATAGAATATTTAATCATTTAACATGATACTTCATTATTTGTTTAATGAGAAATAATTAAATTTTATAACCAGTAAAGAAAAAGAATTTCATTTTTTGTACAATTTATTTTAGTAATATCTTCTTTAATAGTTCTATAATTTATAATTGGAGTATTTAAATTAAGGGAGTCTGTATTTTAAGAGTGAACGATAGCAATGTACAGGATAAAATGTTTTTACTGCTGCAGGGATAGTCACAATTACAATTCCATGTAATATCTTCATATACTCTCTGTAAATATTATTTACCAGCAGTAATTTTATTATTAACTGAAAAACTGAAAATTATTAAAACTGAAAAATTTTATGATTAACATTATTAACTGAAAAACAGCAATAATTATGATTATTTTTATCGAGTTTGTTTAATACTATTGTACTGCTGCACACTGTAAATAAATTTATAATAATTTAAAAAATTCGGTAATGCCTACGACCAAATAGGTAATTTTTAAAATAAATGATAGACAAAGGGTAGGTAGAAACTATAATAAATTATAAATATTATCAACAAAATTAAATTTATAATATTTTCTATCTTCTTTCAAGAAAGAGAGTATATGAATTTTTTGGCGCATTATATCTTTACCGATGGGTTTGAAGCTTAATTACTCGTTTCATAATATCGTTAAAAATATCGAGGTGGTTTTGTTTTACTACCAGTTTATTATTGATTACCGAGAAAATTTAATTTTAACACTAAAGACTTTCTTTGAAAAACCGGGGAAAAATAAGAAAAAATATCTATTTTAGCTGCTTTTAAATCAAATTTGACTTTATTCCCATGTAAAACCCTAAAATAGGTCTAAACATATACCCTATTAATTTTGTAAGAACTAATCCTATTTAAAAGTTTTTGAACTTATTATTTTCAATTATTGTGCATTTAAAAAAAAACAGTTATTTTATTTCAATCAAGAATATTTTTTTAAAAAAAGAAAAAATTGTTCCTTATTTTAAACGTATTGTAAAAGAAAATTTGGTTAGTTACAATCTTCTATCCCTCAACCATTTTAAAATCGCTACTACGTACTGTGAATAGTATATATTATTGCATATGATTATGAAATCTTTATGCTGTTTACCTATCCATTTAATTACTGTGAAAGTATAATAGACGGAATCTCAGAGTCCAGAAAACAAGTCGATGTTTGTAGGTTGTACATACCTGAGCAGGACGAACGGTGTTTTTTTTTCAAAATCTTTTCGAAACAGATAGCATACTCTGGACGTGTCGAGTATTAACCCCCCCCCCCCCACCGGTAGAGAACTAAAAAAGTTTTCTGAACATTAATATCGTCTCATTAGCCTACGCTTATTAACATTTCTAATCCATATATGCACACCATTTATCTGAATTAATTTTTGTTATCGGGTGCAATTCTTTTAATATATATCGGCATTAAAGTTTCAGCCGTACTTTTATTGATTGCAACCGGAAATACTATTTTGACTAGCGAAAAATTCTATGGAACACCTGTTTTTCAGGCGTCATACGTCCCGCATCGAATATTAATACCAATGAAGAGCAATTTATTGATTTTTAACTGTCATTCCTGGAGCATCGATACCCCTTCGGAGATCAAATGTTTGAATTTGTAAACTTCCCTAAGATTATTACTCCGATAGTGTGATATGTTCCTATTTTAAGCTTTTAAATTGTAACAGACATTAACTCAATAGACCGACAGTATATAAGCAAAAATATTTTATCGAACTACATACATGATTATTCTAACCACGTTTTTTGAAACACATCAGCCTAAAAGTAATTGTGTTGTCATTTACTACATTTCCATCGCGCATATGCTTTGACCGCAATTATTAACTTCATTGTATGTTTATTACGACCAATTCTCGCACGATGAATACTAAAGTGCGTTCTAAAAGTCGCTGGGCAGTACACTTTAGAATTATGTGGTGTATTTTGTTTCTTCGGCGTTGGGTTGGTTGCCCTGTGGGTTCTTTGGGCCTTGATCAGTAATAAAGTTTTTGAGTAGTGATTGAACGAGCTTCGTGTCGTGTTTTTTCTTTAATCGGAATCAATAGTTACGACAAACGTAATGGTTTTTTTGGGTAAAGGAACGCATTTTCTCGTTGAACACTTATTTCATGAAGGTAACAAGTATACTGATTTAGTGAAATTTTCTGAAACGTTTCCAAATACTTTTGTACCTCACCGTAATGCAGTTTGAACTATTATCGAAACATTTCGGGTATAGGCTCTGTTGAAGACGCAGATTGAAGTAGAAAATCAGCTAAACTAAACCAACAGAAGCGGCTTTATATTTCGGATGCTATGGCCGAAAAGTCCATCAAAGTCAACACATAAGTTAACATAGAAGCAAGATATCGGACTTGCTATCGCACATACAGCTATAAGAAAAGTATTGAAACTTGTCCCCTAAAATATAATGTTTGTTAAAGAACTGAAACCTACAGATCATGTCTAAAGACTAAATTATTGTAAATGGTTAAAACGTTTTAATGCCCAAAATTCTGTAGGTATCCTCGACATTACGTTTTTTACAGACGAAGAGAGGTTTCATTTGGGAGGGTATATTAATTCACAAAATACACAACTGTGGTTGAGTCTAACCCCACCGAATTGCACGAACGATTTTTTCACGAAGCGAAAACTGAAGTCTGGGTCGGTCGGTGTAGAACGCGCATTTTGGGTTCAATCTTTTTTAAAAAACACAGTTAATAGTATTCACTACTATGCTATTTAATAAACTTCATTAATCAGTTAACAGAAGTAGAAATCAATCTCGGTCGGTTCTAACAAGATGGCGCCATAGCGCACACAGCTAAAGGGTGAATGACCTTTTTACAAAATGCTTTTGGTGAACGAATCATTTCGAGGGGTTTGTGGCCTGCTCGATCGCCCAGTCTGACTCCACCAGATTACTTTCTACGGGCGATTGCGAAACAAGCAGTGTATCGCAACAGATCACGCACGATTGACGAACAAAAAAAACCGCAAAAACGGCATACGCATGAGACATTCCAGTATATCAGCTGGCTAAAGTTTGAAAACAATGTGTAAAATTTTATTGATGTAGAAAGAGGTAATTTTCAACACTTTTTATAAACTATTCCAATTATTGTAACAACCGTTTCTATAAAACAATGAAATAAAATACAAAATAATAAAAAAAAGTTTACAAAATAATAAAAAAACTGTTATAATGAAAAAGTTCATAATTACAGTTACCACAATTCTAGTGCACAGCAACTTTCCGGACGCATTGTAATACACCCTTGCAAATAATTAATTACGTTGCTCGTTTTTTAAAATTTATTTATGCTAATAAAATTATTCCACTTTTCAATTTTTAAATAATCAGTAGAACAGAAAATCAGAGATTATAAAAAAAAAATTGAAATAGTAAATGGAATAGTATCAAAATGATAGCAACAAATTACTATTTCAATACATACAAATCTGAATGTGTACTGAATCAAAATTTACCGATTATAGTTGTATAAAAAATAATATATCTTATCGTATCTTAAGAGGAAAAGATAATTAAAAAATAAGCAATAACAGTACGGAAAACATTTAAGAATAATAAATAGAAATGGAGAGGGATGTAACGGAATATAACTGAAAATGTGAATTATAATTTTTTTAAATCTTTATTACGATGTGATACTTAACATAAAAAATGTAGTTAATTATTTTGGGGCTGATCAGGAGATAATTAGAAATTCTTGTAAGAAAACTGTTAACCGACCCTTAATTTTATAAACAGCAGCGCATAGTAACATTTACAGAAATCACAGTACTTTTCTCACTGTAGATGTTATAATAAAATAATAATTTTCTGTAAATTTCCTCCCTTTGTAATGACTTCCTTTGTATTGTATTTGATTTGGCTGTTTCAAAACGTTTCAGTAGATTATGTGTTGAGTCAATCATTTTTTTGTTTAGATTGACGGATTAGAAATTCCATCATCGGTATTTATTTAAAGATATAATAGGCTCCGAGGCGCGAGTGATAGCGTCTCAGCCTTTCATCTAGAGGGGTCCCGGATTCGCATTTTCACACGCTACAAAATTGTCATTTCATTTCATCCTCTAAAACAATGGCTAACGGTATCCTGGTGGCTAAAAAAAGACTGGTAGTGAACCAATGATTGAAATATGTTCCCATTTTACAAAGCATTAATAATAAAGTCATATGACGTTAACTCCTCTGTTGCTACAAAATGTATGAGCGTATGAGATACTGGGTTGTAACATGTTTTTTTATGTCTATATTATTTTAAACTGATTGAATTAAACTCACTAAAATATTACAGACAAACATAAAAATAAAATAAATATTTTCGCTGATTCATTAAAATATGCGTTTGTCAAGTAATTTTGGTCCCCGCCCTAAATTTTGTAAAAGTTTTCTATGCTTTATTAATATTATTTTCAAATTTTTTGTACTTTTACATCAAAATATTCATTGCCTTAATCACCAGCGGCAGCTGACTGGAACGCATAAACTCACAAATACACTTTGTAAAAAATAACATTAGTTAGATGTAAATTATCCAAGTCCATTATTTTGTGTAATTGTTACGTTATACAACTCGACCATTATAAAATAAAAAATATTAGTACCTACGTTAAACTTTATTGTTATGTTGTATTTTACCATAGCCTATATATTTTGAGAAATGAATATTATAGTTGTAAAAAGAATTAGATTAAGATAATCGTACTGATAGGACAGTCGACCGGTCGCAATTTTGTAATTTTTATTATAAATTCATTGATTTTATTTATCACTTAAGTTGATAAAAACATTTTTTAATCGTTTGTATTCCATAATTTTTTTTTTTTTTATAATAAAAAATTTCATTCAAATCTTATTAAAAAAAAGAAGTGGAAAATATATATGAAAGCATTCAATCTCTTGATCATGATAACCATTTGGTTAGAAGTAATCGATCACTATTTCCAGATACTGTATAATATTTGCTTAAAATTTAATTGAGTTGCTGAATTTTATTATAGCATATAATTTTCTACAGATCTTGTGGAAAAAAACGGTTCGTTTTTATAGTTCATAAGTTGCGGTCCCTATATAGTCAGACGATAATTAAGAAAAGATTTTAAACAAAACAAAATTTCAGTTACAATCGTCTTCGTATGGCCTCTTCCAACCACGACCACCCATCATAACTTACAACACTATCAAATTAATACCATCTCACTTAATTAATACCACCATCTCACTTTATCTTGAACGTATATTTATTTTTGAACATTAACATACCGATGAATAACCATCCTAACTTCAATAGGGGAAGACATTCGCCTTATGACGATCCCGGTCGCCACACTACCCACTCCGTTTCTATCCCTGAGGGGCTTTACCGGAAATCGTCTTTTAGACTCTCTAAACTTGATAAAATAACACAATCAGTTTGGCCTCTGTCAGGATGTCACCGATGTAGTTACCTCGGCAGACAGTTCCATTAGTGCAATTACACAACCAACATCGTCTTCGATATGGCCTCTTCCAACCACGACCACCCATCATAACTTACAACACTATCAAATTAACCTATTTGCAAAATCGCGTTCCCCACTTCTTCATCTAACCCAAAACCTCTTCCTATATCTAACTTCACTCAGATATATGGCTAAGCACTCAGATCATTACTTGATTGAGTTTTTAAACACCTAAACTACTAGCCTCATACCAACAAAACACCGTGTTGATGGCAACAATAACAATTTTTTCCTACAATTCATTCTCTTGGGTTACTTAAAAATCAAGTAACAAATTCACAAACAAGCCTCTAATCAAAACATACCATATCTCTTTCTGCTCTGATCTGTTTTCGGGAGCGAGGTCAATGCCTACATCTTTCTACACGTAGCTCCATCACAGAGTGTTCCACACATCCATGTTACCCTAAGAACGAATATTTCAGCTAACCGGAGCTCGATGCCAAGATGCCTATCCTGGCGAAGTAAGCACCCAGGAGACCATTAGCCGTTCTATCTATACATCCTGCCCCAGATACTTCCTCAGCCATCCTCCGTAAGGCTAAGAATATAAGGAAGTCAGCAATTATGTTTCATTTCCCTTTTCGGTTATCCATTTTATTGCAGATCAAAACAAGAATTGATCCTCGCAAGTTTTCTAGCTACTTTGGTACGTTCAACTTTGTAACTGGGGCAGACATATAAGACATGGCGCACATCATCAATGACTCAATGACTCAATGACTCTCCAGACACAAACCTAATTAATCAATTAATCAAACCTTTCTTTTTATTAATTTGGTTTGATTAATTCATTAATCAATTAATCAAACCAAATCTGGCCAACCTATCTCGAAAAGCACCATGTCCAGAAAGAAACAGTTTAATATGCCGATTAGGGGAAATCCACATAAACACTTGCATACTTCTCACATCAGGAAAAATACCATTCGTGTAACGGCCATCAGACGATTCGGTCCGATGAATAGGGAGGAAAACGCAGCTAGATTTCCACATTTCATTCCATTCGATACCTTCTCTGAGCTTGTACTGAAATTAGGATTTAAAAACAAAGCCGCAAAGTATGGATAAATTAGACAACGTGTAATACAATGGGTGATCTTAAGGAATACAATGCAGAATGCGGTGGGATATGTAGTTTATATACATTTACATAATATACTCGTACATCTGTATTATATTATACAATATACATCTATTGAAGATATTGTAACATTAATATTGATTGATAGATTATATCTTCTATATCCTACCCTACTGAACGGCATTTGTATGTGTGTCTGTATATGTACGTCCCCCTTACCTTAGCACCGGAATGCACTGATCAGTAGTGGAAAATCCCGATTCGATAGTACATGGCTCGCGACGGGGAGGTATACTTATTGTATTGTTATATATCGATATACCGTATATATATCGATATATGTTTCCCACGTATATCGAGATATATATTGAAGTTTTGGGAAAATTTAGTACTTTTTAACGGGATTCGAATCTTCGGTCGAAAATCGCAGATGTTTCAAAAACTGTCGTCCTAGCCGCTCTGGAAAAATTGTTCGACCCTCTCGAGGATGCCCCATCCGTTCCCAGTGATACCCGTCAGATGATAATATTTTCAAGTGTCCCCGGGGCGCCGTTTGGAAATTGGGGAGTGGGTGCGATGGGGTGCCATCTTAATATCTCGGCAACCGCTCCTCTGATTTTCACGATTGAAACGTCGATTGTATCAGCAGGTTGAGTGCTAACTGTTTAACACATTAGGTACACTCTTAGTGCTTGATCATTCTTGATCATAACTAGATCTTGTTTATCTGGAAATTAAATCGTTTAGCTCTATGTTTTGATTGCAAACACCCACTGTAAAATTTCGCTAAAAACTCTCAAACCTGTGCGCTAGCGCAGCTGTAAAGTATAAACTTACGAAGACTAAAAAGTAGAAAATTAAAAAATATATTTAAAAAAACCTTTTAAAAACTACTTTTATATTAAATGCACTAAAAATTAGAAAATAAAAATATGTAAAAAAATTATTAAAACACCACTCTTGAATTAAACGCACTAAAATATAAAAAGTAATTGTAGGACGATATTCAAATTAAAATTTGATTTTCTGCCAATTTTTTTTTATGCGTGATGAATGGCCTAAAGAGTGGGGTGCATCAAAGCTTGTTGTCAAATCCATTCTTAGATACCGTCCTAAAAATATTATCTATCTTTTAATTGCGTTTAATTTAAGAATGGCATTTAAAAAAATGTTCTTACATACTTTTTATTTATTTATGTGATTGTTTTTCTTAATAAAATAATGAACTATAACCAGAAAGTAGGCACCCGAATGTACTGATCACTAGTGGAAAATCCCGATTCGTTAGTATCAATTTGTAGAGTTAAATTTCTAATTTAACTTTTGTTACATCAATTTTCATCATTCAAAGTAAAAAAAAATATTTTTACAGTAGAGGTAATCGATTTTGGACACCTAATAATCTCACTCCGAGACGCCGGCCTTCAGGTCAACCTGCCCGGAGGGCCATCTGCGAAGGCTTGCCGTAGACACGCCCTGCAGTTAGTAAATATATAAAAGAACATGTCCTGAATGATATTCAACACCCAACAAAAACTACTGATGATAAATTGATGAAAATATGTATACGTGTTCTTCTTATGGTGTAAATGTACACAAAAAAGAATTTTTGATATTCCGAATTTAAAGGATTAAAATGGAATAAAAATTAAATTTACTATTATTTTAGTTTCTCGGTACAACAAATGAAGATATCAATTTGATTTTTGATGTGGGTGTAATCTTCATTTCAATATCTAAAAATAAATGTATAATTTTTTTGAAACTCGACCTTGAAAGGAATGAAGAGGAAAGGTAAAAAAATGTTGGACAATGATTGCAAATTTTATCCGTTTTCATCTGTACTAAACGAGATATTCATTAGATTTGGGCTTGCAAATACTCTTCAGATTAATACTAAAAAAAAAAGTCCAGTTTTTTGAATTTTTATATTTTAAGAGATAAAAAAATAAGTAAATTTTTACATTTTTGCCCTTTATGCTCGCGCCATCGTATCAATCTTTATGAGATTTGCCAACATCGTGATAATAATTTATGTTTGTAATTCTGATTATATATTTCGAAAGTGAAACCGCAATGGAAAATCTTAAAACAAATTAGTGGGTCCTGTACTGACCAAACTGTGGCTCTGAAGAAAATACAATAAACTGATTGTTTATATAAATTAGAACAGATCTTAATATTTATTTATCATTATTATTCTCCCAAGCATTAGTTTAATGAATGGTCTATGGGGCAGAGCCCGCTGGCTAGACACTGGGCGAGCGAAGCGAAGTGGCTAAACATCTCCTGACAGCGACGTGGATGCTAGTTTATAAAGCTCTAGTAGTAAGTAGCTAATTATATAAAGATTACTACAATGTCAAGCAATGGAGAAAAACCATTTTGACCGCTTGTTTTAGAAATAGCCAATTAAGATCCTTTACTCGTTAATTTAGAATGTATTAATAACTGCATAAAACATTCTTGATTTAAAAAAAAAACTTGCTACTTAAAATCAACATTTTTCTAAGTGTGTAGTCTAGTACTCTCTCTGCGGAAGAAGTAGTTTTAAGGATTATGTTTAGGGTTATATTCATGACTTGTATTTTTATTGTAGGTTTCTCCTGTCCCCTCCTGACCCCTGGCCGGGTTTTGTTGGACTTGGGAGGGCTGTGGTAGGAGTGATTGGCATTTCTCTCCAGATCAGAAGTTAGTGAAGAAGATGCGGGTCATCTCAGGGCTGGACTGACTCCAAGTAGTTTGAAAAAAATAACAAAAAAAACAAGAGGGTATCAGGCGTCAGGTTAGGTTTAGAGTAGTCTTTAGAGAGAAAAAAAAATTAGGTGTAGGTTAGGATCAGATTAGTTTTAAGAAGAGGGTTGCAGGAGGAAGATAGGTTAGTTTAGGGTAAAAGAGGGAGTAACTTCGCGTTACGGCGTAAAAAAAAAAAAAAAA
>JAAAKQ030161702.1:0-30625 GCA_010016005.3 Zanna intricata | reverse complement strand
ATCCAAACTTTTTTTTTCTAGTTTTTTATTTAAAAAATAAAAAATTTTTTTTACCTTCCATTTTTTTTTTTTTTTTTTTTTTTTTTTTTTTTTTTTTTTTTTTTTTTTTTTTTTTTTTTTTTTATAAAAGTATTATAATACGTAAAATTAAGGTTATCTGCAAGGTTACATATTATATTTCATTAAAAACAAATTGCTGAATGGTTATTAACGTCCAAATTAATACTACTAGTTTCTCATATAACATATAAAACGAGAAAAATTATAAAAATTTAAAGATATAAAAAAAATCAGAAGTTTTATCAGCACTTGGCTACAAAGAATTCTTTTCTTT
This sequence comes from Zanna intricata, assembly GCA_010016005.3. NCBI lineage: Eukaryota > Metazoa > Arthropoda > Insecta > Hemiptera > Fulgoridae > Zanna > Zanna intricata. Next base: position 30,291 of record JAAAKQ030161702.1, on the reverse strand, counting down.
TAATTACTTCTCACCTCTAGTCTGTAATTTTTAGGCAAGCATAATCTTTTTTTTATTTTTCACTGATTATCCTGTTCTAAAATATGTACATCTGTATAAGAGATTTGTTTTATTGTTTTTTTGTAACGTTTGTTTTCTCCAGTTCTGTTGTGTTACTGGTATACACTACAGCAATAACTAACAATACCATTTTTCATCAAGAGGGAAACCTCTTTTAATTATATTTGTTGGCCCTTCCTTCAGAATTATTTATTTTCATCAGAAGTACTTCCGTGGTACAATGACTTAAACTTTTAATTTATTTTATTGCCGGACTGCATGGTCAAGGTCTTAAACTCCAGATTTTACTTCTAAAATTTTTTCGCCTCGGTGTACCTGATACGGCACTCTTAATTATTAGCAAAGTAAGACCTTTAAAAAATTGTATTTTTGAGCTCATCAACGAACATTAAACCGATTTAAACGAAAGTGTTAATGATTAATGATATTATAAAATTATGATCATATTTCCATCCCATTATAACAGATAATAAATTATTGTTTATTATTATTACTAGACATTCTTACTTTCCTAAGATATCTCTTTTTTATCTGTTTAGCCTCCGGAACTATCGTAAGGTATTACTTTATTAAGATGTGGAAGTCATAATCGTAACTATCATGCAATTCTAGGTAAGTTAAAAGGAAGATGGGAAAATATAGAAATAATGATGAGGGAATTGCTGTATAAGCTTCTATTATATGAGCTTATCATTAACTACTCTTAAAATATTCTATTTAAAAAAAAAAAACGACATCCATATGCTCTAAATAGTAAAATAAACTTATAAATGCTGGTTTATTTAATAATATATTTGACTTCGTTGTAAAACATAAATAATAATAAAATTAAGAGTTTTTAAAGATATTTTAAGAAGTTAGTTGAAAATATATAATCTATTTCATTAAATACAACGAAAAATTATAATTATTTATATTTTAAAGAAAAATTTAAAACAAAGTAACAGAAAAAAATTTTGCTGCAAGTACCGGGGTCGTTCGGAAAGTTCTCGGCCTGACAAGAGATGACGCAATATGACCAAATAATATTTGTCAAGTATAATCCTTTAGATGGCGTGCTGAGAAGTCTCAGTTGAATGCGTTTATTTGATTGTTTTTAGAAATCGAATATAGAAGTTCGACATTTTCTGAAAAATGTATAAAATTGAAGTTTATAAGTTTAAAAGATTTAATAACGACGGACATATAAAAAGAGTGAAATCCCTGTTTAAAGAATTCATCCTTTTCGTTTTCGACGTTAATAAGAGGGCTGCTGAATTTAAATAAGGTTGTATATCCATTCAAGATGCTGAAAGCTCGGAATGTCCAAAAATCCCTACAACCGAGGAAATTGTTACAAAAACTCATAATATCGTATTAAATGATAGCCAGTTGAATATAAAAGGCTTGCTGATATTGCAAACATCTCGATAGACAGATCAACTAAATTTTACACGATGTTTTTGGAAATGAAGAGGCCTTCCACCCGAGGGGTGCCACGTTTAGTCTATCAAAATGAACTCTTCTTAAACGTGTTTGGGAAAAGTAAAAAATGATTTCATAATTACTCGCTAAAGATCAAACAGCAGTCGACAATAGGTAGCAGCAGATGAAAGTGTCCCAAAGAAAGTGAAAACGGTTTCATCTATGGGAAAGATTACGAGGATCCTCTTAATCTTTTTCGATCCTTTTGGGATCACGATGCTCGTGATCCCAAAAGGATACCACCGTCGTGATATCGTGCTCATACACTACTTGGAAAAAGGCAGGACCATTATCGAGGAGTATTACGCTTTACTAATGGACCGAGGAAAGGGTGCTATTCAGACTACACAGAAAGTATTCTTTTACCACAAGTAGTGGCTGTAGAATTCCATAACAAACGCTTCGAAGTGCTTTCACATGCATCTTGGAAACTAGATTTGGCACGCAGCTATAACTTTCTCTTTTCAAACTAAAGAAAACAGAATAGAACGCTGTACAAAGATTAACTTCAAATAATGACATCAAGGTTGAAACAACCACTTATTTTACAAATCTGGACAAATCGCTTATATTGAGGCTATTAAAAAGTTGTAATTTTTTTTAATTTCTCGAAACATTTTGTTTCTCCTTGTCGAGCCAAAAATCTTTTTCGAAAGAGTCTTTGTAATAAAGATTTTCCATAAATTTTAAACAAAAAATAAAAAATCAGTAAAACTTAAATTGTAATAAAGATTAATATGTAACTTGAATATAAATTGCCTGCTATTAGGTTAGACTAGATATACTTCAATTTTAAATTATAAAAAAAATTTATTTTTTACAGCAAAAATACCTAAATTAAAAAAAAAAATCACGTAATTTTGCTGTAGTCTGTTTCCTTTGTCAGGTAGCTACCAGATGTTAGTATAAGAGTACGTGACAGAGTGAGAGAAGGAAGGCGCACGGAATGTTACAAAATACTAAATTGTAACTCTCAGTTTAATAATTAATTCAACTGGTAATAAAACTCTTTAATTTAAAAAAAAAAAAAATGAACTTGAAATTTGTTATGTGTGTAAATGAATTGTTTGAAGATAATAAATAAAGTTTTTTTTTTTTTTACTTATTTATAGCTTTTTCCCCCATCTATTTATTTAGAATTTTGTTTTATAATGTCAGATTATAATTCTTGATATTAATTTCCTAAAACGTTTAATTACTAATTTTCTAAAATAATCAAATTATTTATTAATACATAATTCGATTCTTTATTAAATCAAACATGTTTTCATGTTTGATTTGAAATTTTTGTTTGTTTTCATGTTTGTTATATTGCACAGCTAAACTTTAAGCCAGAAAAACTGCTGTTTCAGTTTCATTCTCTGGAAGTTACGTTCACTTTTACAGTTCAGGAGAAGCCAAAACTCTTGTCATGATTAATTTCCTTTTTAATTTACATAAGATGCAGGTACAATAAAAACAAATTAGCCATCCTATTCACAGACAACGCTATTACTGTTAACCTAAATAGATTACGACATTTATAAGCTTTGAAACCTTTTACTCATAAATTTTAACAAATTATTTTATTTAAAATAATTTTATAAACCTCTTTAAAAATTGTTATGTCCAGAGCTATAATTACATTAATATAAAATTAGATAAGGTGATATTCCAAAAGAAAGATATAATGAAAATGAAAAGTGTGAAAAATATCATTAACTAATATTACGTTAGATTAAGGAAGTTTTTACAATCTTGTAAAAATTAACAAATAATTAATATCGTAGTCGTAATTACTCAACATAATAATAACATGCTCATAGAAATATAAATTTTTATACTGTTTAATTTTTAAATAATTATACACACTTTATAGAAATTATATATTAAAATAAATTGTTTTTTTTTTTTTTAATTATTAAACAAGTTCTACAAATAAAAAATAAATTACAAATTACTGTAACATTAACTGCAAGTACAATACAATAACTTTAAAATAGCTTATTTAATATTAAATAATATAAATTTAATTTCTTCTCCTTAAGTAAAAATTTCATGTTAAAAACTATTTCACTCATCTTTTTGAGGGTTCTGGAAAACAATTTATTATGTGGCTGAGGTAATTATTGAAGTAAAATATGGATGTTATAAATTTATGACAAAGATAACTAAACAGCACGAAAATAATAAATGTCTTTTCGTGCTGTTTAGTCAGTAAAAAACTTAGTGACTAAAACCAGAGATACGTAGAAGGTAAAAAACACTCAACTATTACTCACACGTCAAACGAATAACTCCAGCACACTTTCTTTTGCAATTTAAAAGTTAAATTTGGTGTTTCTTTCTTCTTACTATTTCCTATTTTTCTTATAGCAATTACAAAAATAGAATACTTGTACTAGTACGTGGGAAGACAACTATGAAAAGCAATCATCTAGGCTTACATGTAAAGTTTTCTGAAACTGAAAAGTCTAGATGTCCCAAATTAGTGAATAAAAGTGATATTTCTGGAAATTTTTTTCTTAAACGTAGAATTTTCTTAATTCACTTGTATATTATTGCGATATTTTAAGATCATATATTTCTTTATAAAATATTTGGTTTCCAAAAATTTTTAAAATGATATTTTTAATCATTTTAAGCAACGTTTTAGTAAAACTAAAATTTACAATATTTAGCCATAACTCACAATAGGTAATAAATTTCTGGATTTGTAACCGACGTTTTATGAAAAAACAATTTTATTGTAAGTAATTAAAATTTGAGTACTGTAACCCTTTTAATCCACTTAAAAGAATCTGTCATTTGCCAAATCTGTTCAATATGAGCGTCTTTCCTGCATATATGCTCTCTGTCTTTCCTTTCGGTTATTTTTTACTAACTTAGGAGTAAAACGAAAATGATTGTTTGATGACTAAGTTTACTCTTGATCTCAAAAGATGTCCAGTCCATTGACGTCTGTTGCGTATTTCAGATAAATAATTCATGATGCTCTACATAGTACTGTTTGTTTGTTTATTTAGTGAATGTTAATGAGGTTTGTAATTTGGCGACTATAATCGATCGATCTTGTTAACGGACAGGAAATTATTTTCATGTATAGTAATATATTAAACGTTGTTATGAAGAACAACTATGATTAATAATAATAAAGATAATAATAATACTGCCCAGAATAACATCCACCCCCAAGTCCTGCATTAACACCTACACATACGTTTGAAGTCTTAGTACTTTGGTACTTTTGCTGTTGCCGGCCAACGAAGCAATGGTTTTGCTCCGGAGCTTCCGTATGGAGAATATTGGTGGTCCCGAGCTGTTTAAGCTTGTTGCGCGGTTGTATTTCTGGTTTTCGCCGTTTGCAGAGGTAGCAGGGGTATGACCGTGATTTGTTTTGCCGTTGCTGGATGGAGTGCGGATGGGGAGTGCTCATCACTCTTCTCGGTTGCGGAGCCAGGTTGAGAGTAGGCTGATGTAAGCTTACCTCTACCGAAGATTTGCGCCGTTCAGTGCAAGTCAGTCACTTCGGCCATTGGCAGGGATTGTCCCACGGATGAAGGTGTTGGAGCCCGAACTGCCACGTACGAATCCTGTGATGTCGGTATATGGGTCAGGCTCTTAAATTCGGTATAATAGATGTTGAGGTTTCACCGCATGGTAATTCAAATATCTGAAAAGAACTAGTCGTGGGCAGGAATCGTTAGAAAAGGAAAGAGCAGAAGAACTTTACGAACAAGGGGTTTTAGCTCATCGAAGATTAAACACACGACGCAACGGAGAAGTTGTATCTTTGGCGTTGCACGTTCTCGCCCTTAGAAAGGTGTTCGGAAAAAGTAATGGCAGGTTTTCACAGACTAGAAATGCGTCTGTGCACCCGACTCCACTGCGGTGCTTCAGGTGTCAAAGATTTAGACACACGACAGTACGCTGTACAAGGCAACGGGTCTGCGCTTGTGAGGATCCACTGCATCCAACTGTGGGATCCACCTCACGGTATTTGTCTGTCTCTGTGTAAATAGTTATGGGTATTATCTGACAATATCCCAAAATTACCCAACGAACAAAGAAGACGTAGCCATCCAAATAATAAAGATCATACAAACTTAGAATTCGATCAGTCAAAGAAGTCAGAATCAAAGTTTCGGTTTAGTTTAGAGTGAGAACTTTAAACTATCTAACATTCCTAAGTTGAGAAACTTAGGAATGAACCATCGATCAATAATGAGATAAAAGAGAATAGAAATAAAACGCAGAATTCTCAATCAACTTTTAGGCAAATCGAGGTTCAGATAAAGTCCCCAATCAGTGAAATCGGAAAGACAATGAGACAGTGATTGAAGTTAAAAAATAAAAGCAGTTGTCGAGCCTCTCAAAGAGTAGAGGCCTCAAAAAGAAAGGACAAGCATTTTAGCCGCCCAAAAGATTTCTTTGGGAAGTGTTTCAACATTCCCAATTTGTTTCGCTTAGACGAAATACTCCCCGCTTCATCTGGGTCCGTATTATTAGATGCCGGCCGCAAAACTTCCGCTCCACCACCGTCGGAAGTTTTGAAGAGGGATAACTAAGTGGAAGAAGATAATATCTCCGAGGTCTTGGCCACCCTATCTTCAGAGGTAGAGATCATAGGAAGAATGGTGAAGCAGTTTAAAATCAGTTCCACAAGGAAAAACTTAGGCGATAAATCTTATTTTTTAAACGTTTCTGTGTAAATAAGTCATCTGGAAAGAAGTTTATTAACATAATGTAATAGAAAAATTACCTCTTCCTGTCATCTTTGTGGGGGATTTTAATGCTCACAATCTTCTTTGGAGGGATTCAATGGCTTGGATCCTGCGGGTACTTGAAGGTTTTCTTTTAAATTCAAGTGTTATATTACTAAATATTGGCACAGGAACCTTGTTTAATGGCAGAGATGGTTCTTCATCTTGCATTCATATGATTTGGCCATCATCGCTGTAGCTCATAAATTAGACATTTGAAAGTTGTTGATGATTTACATGAAAATGATCACTTTCCAGTTGTATAATCATTAAATATATCCGTTAAATTATAATCCATACATAAGAGATATTTTCCTGTTAAAGCTGGCTGGACTATCTTCATTAAGGCTGTACATATTAAAAATTTAACTAGAAAGATTAATAGTGATGTTGAACATATGACAAACTTCATCGCTACTGCAGCATCAAGGCACATTCCTCAAACTATAGGGATGATGCAAGGACCACCTGTTCATCGGTGGATCAAACTGTTACGAAGAAAAAGAGCTTTTAACACTTTTAAGAAAAACCCAACGTATGAAAATTTAATAAAATTTAAAAATTACCAAAAGAACTATTTTAACTAAAAAAGGACCGCCTGTCAAAAATATTTCTTCTCGATAATAGGACAGACTACAGAGATATGTAACAAAGTAAAAGGTATCTGGTGAATCATTCTATCAACAGATTACTTGTGTAAAAGCATCTTAAATAGCCTTTGGACATAGCTGAGAAATTTGTGAGTCGTTATGAAGTTCTCAGTGCAAAGGAAAATTGTAATAATGATTTTATAATGTACAAAGCTGCGCCTGAAAGTGATAAATCATAAACGAAGATTTCACTGAGGAAGAATTCAATTACACTTTGAGTAAAACAACAAATACTGCAGCTAGTCCAGACAATATCCGATATGTAATGATCAGAATGCTAGAAGTCATTGAAAGGAAGAAAATACTAGAACTGTTTAATAAAATTTTCATTTCTGGTATATATCCACAATTTAAAAAAAAAAAAATTTACAGCTCTTTTTCTAAAAAAAAAGAGGAAAATCCCTTAGATGCACGGAGCTACTGTCCTATCTCGCTTACTTGCGCATTGGGAAAAAGTTTAGAGCTTATGGTTAATTATCGACTCATGTAGGTGCTTGAAAAAAAAAAAACATGGATTACACCCCTTCAGACGGGTTATTGTAAGTTTCATTCCACCATAAACCAGATGATTAGTATTGAAAATATAGTATTAAATAATTTTTTAACAAACAAAGATTGCGTTGCCGTCTTCTAGAAAAAGCTTCTGATCTTGGAGATATTACATCTTAAAATAGTTACATGATTGGAGAAGAAGAATACTTCCAAGTATAATTAGAATTTATTTGGATGAAAAACACTTTTGCGTTAGAATTGGGAATCAATATTCGTCGCCCAGGAAGGTAGAAAATTGTGTTACTCAATGATTGCTGTTTAGGGAACCATTTTATAAGTGAATTGAACAAGCTTATTTCCTCTATATCATCCGACATTGGAAGTAGTTTATATGTGGATGACCTTTCGGTTTTCTGTGTCAGCAGTCAGACTGCAATGGTCAAATACAAGCTACTCACCGCTATTAACAAGCTCGTCGAAGCAGCAAATATGAATGGATTCCGTTCTTAACTGAGAAAATATGTTGTGTGTATTTCACCAGGAAAAGATCGACTTACAGAAGTCCTGTTTTGACAATGGACAACTGCAATATTGAATATAAACATACAGTTTGTTTCTTAGATCTCACTTTGGACGAATACCTTTCATGAAGAGCGCACTGGAACTAGTAACGAAACATCAGAAAGCAATATATGACAGATAGAAATAGATGTCATCAAGTGACTGTCAAATTTGAGTTGGAGTTCTGATAAAAAAAATTTGTTGAGAATGTACAAAACATTGTTCCAATCTAGAATAAATTACGGAGCAGTAATAAATTGCTTTGCAAAATGTTTCAACCAAAATGGGTTCACGCATGTTGCACTTGTTAGAAATATTTTAATAGGAATTAATAGTATCAAAGATAACGGTAAACAATGCATCTTTATATGGACACCTGGTCAGTCGGTATTCCTGGTTTGAAGCAGCTGATAAAGCAGCCAAATAAATAGCCGATAAAAGACTTGATGTAGGTCATAGTAAGCACACTTTGTCCTAAATGAAAGCAGAGGAACCGAGACCAATACGTGAAAGCCGTGATACATTCCTGACAATGAAACATATAATAGAAGAGTGCATGTTATATAATAACCTCAGAACGAGGCTAAAACTAATCGGAGATTCGGCAATCGTTTTATCACATAATGATAACAGAGAAAAACAAATGATCATGTTTCTTAGGTTAAGAGCCCTGTACACTCTTGTTATCTTGTATTTTTCTGGGGTTTTATGTTTTGTGTCAAGTCTGTTTTTCCAAATGATCTGCTTGACAAGGCTGGCTTTTGGACCTAGTCGCATATTTTCTTGAAGATGGATAAGTTTTGATTTGTGACAAGAGCTAATGACACTGTAGTCGATGTCCACTATAAGAAATAAATAAAATAATTATAATAATACCGCTTTACACTAATATTTTTAACAATCAAGCCTAATAATGAAAATAATCTAAACAAACAAATCTTCCTACTCTGTCATCGATTCTGTTAAAAAAAATTCTTAAAACTTATTTTCTAATATTTTTACAAATAGAAAATTAAACTGATTATTAATAGAGGATGGAAACTTGTTACATTTATAGTTAAGTAAATAACTATGCAAATAAAGATGACATAGTAAATAAAGACGCAACATGAATAATTAAAGCGAAAAAAAATCAGAAAAAACATTCTCAATAACTTTTGAAAATAATCATAAAAAGTTAGTTCACCGAAAGATAAAGCTGGTTCTTTTACGACAGTGAAATCTTCTTGAATGAGCTTTTCTGAAAAGTTAAGGGATTTTAGTTTTAAAAAATGGAGCATTGTTGACTTCTGATTTATACTCGCTTATATACTTCGTAACCCTCTGACCCATTTTTTCTTATTGTAAACAAATAATAACTGCATTACTGGAATTGTAGTACTTAAAGGAATCAATCAAAAGCATAACTGGAATTGTCCTTCGTTTCTATTTATGGACACGATTATGATTTTCTCTATTATAGATTGTTTACAGTTTTTATAGAGTGCAGTTTTTTTTCTAGATGTAATGCAATTTAATGGAATAATATAACTGAATAAACTCATTAATATAATCGTGCTCATTAATTAGTTAATAAAAGAAATTTGAAAAGAATGAATTAGGAATTAGGAACAAAAAAAATAAAGAAGATAATAATATTGCTGGTAATAAAGAAAATAAGTGAAACTAAAGAGAAGATGAAGCAAGTAACGTCAACATAGGTAAGGATTATAAATTTGATAAGTTATTAATAGATTAACCTTTTGGCTACGGCCATATTTTTAAATGCGGCAGATGCAAAAACTTTCAGTGGTTACACACATGATTTCTCGTTTATTTTTCATCTGAAAAATCTCACAAAATTAGGGTAGGTTAACAAAGAAATGGTGATTCATACGGTACAAACAAAATTTTGATGTATTAAATTTTTCGCGCTAAAGAAAATTCAAAATTATTTTTTTGGGGTTTCTAAGGTTTTTTTCAAGTGATCAGTGACCCATGTTTTTTATTACATTTTTTTTTTAAATTTGAACTTTTGCGATAAATTTGATATAAAAACTTTTAGATTTTTTCGCCGTCTAAAATTGCATAAAATCGGTTTTTCGCAACTGTCGTATAAGTAACTTATCAAAAAACTTATCGGCAGTATTTTTGAATGTGTTATGAAGTATAGAATTTTCTCTTTCATTCAGTATAAAAATCAGCCCGCTAGCATACTTGTGTCTCGAGATATTACGATCCTTCTGAACACCTGCTTACTGGTAAGACATGCTTACCAGACGTAGCCATAAGGTTAGATAATTGTTAGTAATAATAAGAAAAGACTATTATGATACTAAATTATTACTGTTTTCCATATCGTAATTGTATTCAGAATAACTTTGAATCAGCAGCAGTGTTTTACTTCTGTTATTAAAATTTTCTGGATACCGGTCAATAAAAAATAAATCGAAGATAATACTATTTTTTTTTAATATTATTATTATTATTACTTATTCCTTTAATGTTATTATAGATAATTAAACCTAATTCAAAAACCTTTTGGCGATGTATGAGTTATGTAGCTAGAGAACGGTAAGTCTAACTGAAACTCGAACCACTGGAGTTAAAATACTAAGGAAACTATTAGTCAGCCGATTTGTTAATACACATTATGGATATGTAGAGTAATTCAGAAAGAAAGGAGAATAACTTGGGAACTGATTCTATTGCTTAAAATAAGGAAAATGTTTCATAAAAACATATATCCGAAAATACTTTATCAAGTTACGGATAGAAAAATTTCGCCCGGATTTCCTCCGAGTGAAATGAGCTAATGAGATCATACTGAAATTTTATATAGAGGATTATCTTGACGGTTTCTTATATTTCATGACCTGAAAATTCGAATAAAACTGGAGCCAAAACTGTATCTCCCGTAATATTCATTATATCCAACCTAAAACAGATATTCGGTGACATAAACCACAGTAACTTTGTTAAATGGCTAATAAATAGGTAAATTTTATTGTAAATATTTGTGGAGAATGTAATTTTGAAAGATTGTCGAAATAAAGTCAATAAAACACACAAAAAAAAAATCAAATTTTCTTATTAAAAAAAAAATAAAATTTAACAGAAAATCTTATGAATCGTAAAGATGAAAAACAACAGTTTTTAGTACCGTAAAATAAGATCAATGAAAAATTAGGTTGGCAACACTATCTGTGTGATAAGAAATTAATTTGAATACTATTTACTTATTGTTTCATAAAATTATGGTTTCGTGTTAATAATAAACGTTAACTAGTTTAGTTGTTGTAGATAAAATTGTGTTTATTTAATTTTGAGAACCAACTTATGTAGTGTTTTTGTATTTGTTCTTCTCTAAACAGTTGGTTAATTTCTCCAACTTAAAGTCTCAGTTTAAAAAAAGCGAAATTTGTTTTGAAATCTTTGTTTTGAAAAATTTCGCGTCTTTTCAAACATACAGGGTACGCTGATATTCTAGTGTAAGGCTTATTCAATGGAAGTGCTCCAGCTGCAGCGGAAGATACCGACTTAGGTATCCTGGACAAGTAGTTCCAAACCGTACAGTATTTTATAGAATTTTTAATAATCTTCGTGAGAATGGCACGCTTCCCAGCGCTCATGTTTCATTTGAATATGAACAGGTTCATGGATGAAAGGAAAAACATTCTTCAAGTATTCATCTTACATTCTTCACCTTAGTCCTACTATGAGAACGCAAAGAATTTCTACTCCAATCAACATTCCACAAAGTACAATATGGAGGTCTTTAAATACTCCTGGTAATTTACTGTTCACGAACATGATAAGAAGTCCTTAACATGTTCAAAAAGTTCAACACATCCAGCTTGTCCATATCAATAGATTAAAATTAATTCACTTAATTAATATTCATAATATTGTCTGACGAAGCTATTTTTACCCGTAATGGCAAAAACAACAATGCTGAATTCACACTGGTGGTCTGAAGAATACCCACATTCTGAATCAAATTTCCAACGACGATTTCCGGTGGATGTTTGGCGTGGCATAATTGATAACCAATTAATAGGCTCTTTCATAATAAAATAATGTAATGTGTCATTGGGAGAAATTATCTCCCCAAATTTTTAAATAATGAATTCTTACAGTGCATGAATATTTCTTATTAGCGAAATGAATTGAAATGTACTGTCAATTTGATGAAACACCAATACATTTCAGGAATTAAGTAAGAAAATTCTACGGTGAAAACTTTGTTCTGTTCTCTATTTAATTATAAAAGTTGTTGTCTTGTTTTTTATCGACTTTATTACACCAATTTTCTCATAATTAGATTATCTGCAAGCTTGTATAATAAACTTTACGATTTATTAATAATTTAATTAAGTTCTTGTACTTCAAACCTAAAAACTTGTGTTTCGTTAGATAACAATGTTTCTGTTTTTCATATTATTATATTTTAATATTGTTTAATATTCATGTTTTAATATTTTACTGTTGTACTGGTATAATATTAGTTAATATTGTATATTTATGAAAAATATGGGAGATACAGTTTTGAAACCTATTTTATTCAAAACTTTAGATTAAAGCCATAAGAAAACATTCAAGTTTATCCCTTATGTAACGCTTAGTTTTCAGACATATGTTTGTCTGAAATTTTCTTATTTTAATCTCTAGAATCAGACTAAATAATTTCTCTTTCCTCCTGAATTGCTCTGTATAAGAGTGTATACTAATACAAGTGAATGTAATACCCATAACCCATATTCAATATGGGTGAATGTAACCCACATATCAAATATTATGGGTCTATTTCTCTGACCTTTAAATTTTTCACTCATATTTTCACAGTACGTATTCCACTATTCCAATAACTGAAAATACCTGACGAAAATAATTTTTTTATATATATAATTTTTTTGACTTTGTAAGAAAAGAAACACTTTTGTCTCACAAAATCTTCACTTATGTTTTCTTGATACTACTGTTAAATAGTTAATATGTATGATTCTTTGTCTATACATTATATTTTAACTATTTAGAAAAACAAGTATTATATTATCTATTCTGTAATTGTGTTTCTAAATGATCTAAAATCCTTTTTAAATAAGAATAAATAAATACAAGATGAAATACAAAAATAAATTTTGTAAATAAAATTGGAAACTGTTTTACATCGTTATAAATAAATTATGAAATGAAAAAAAACAAACATGAACAAAGCAACGTTACTTAAATTTTGTATTCATTTATAATAAAAGACACAATGTAATTGAATACAATAATTATTACTTGCTTATGAAACAAATGTTTTCATTATATTCATCGATGTTAACATTGCAAAACTTGAAAAGTTTCAGGAAAGGGAACTTTTACTTCAAAAGAAAGAAATAATTTTAATTATTAAAGAAAAGAGAGCAGAATTTCCTGTGTCAACCAGAAAACGAGATCTGAATTAAAATTAAATAACAATCACGAACAAAAATGTTAAAAGAACTTTCATTTTATTGATTTAAATTTGGATGAATAAATTAAAGGAGAAAATTAAATTATTTTATAAAATAAGAAGGAATAAACAAAGCCAAAAATATAGAAAGACTTATATTTTGACGTATACTGTACCTTACTGGATTTCTTGAATAACTAATTTTTTAGTTTATTTAATCTCTACATACTTTAATAAAATAAATTCAGTAATAATTTTAAAAAATAATTAAAATAGGTACTTATTTTTTTTATCATTTAAAAGTTGTAAAAAATTTAATTTATGTAAAACATATTTATTTACACAATTTAAATTGTTACTACAAATATTTGACATTATGCATGATTTTTAAATGTTTATGAGCGTATAGCGTATGGACTACTTTAATTTTTAAGAAGTTATTCAAAATCCAGTAAGAAATTACTGTATTGGTTTTACAAGTGATTGCGTAAAGAGAGAACAAAAAGTGATTCTAGTTTGTTTTTAAACAGTTAAGTTACATCATTCTCTTATCGTTGTTATTATTCATCAGTGATAAGCCAGTTGGGTACCAGTGATAAGCTTCATGATTTGGGCTGTTTCCCAGGATGTATATTTTTTTTACTTTTAATTAACCTTACATTAAATAAAGCCATATGATTAAATAGTTACCAACCAATATGTGAACTATGTTATGAAATTATAATTATGTAGAGTGATTAAACGTTACTCAACAATACCCCAGAGGCTGATGTAGGACATTAATTAATATTATTAAAAAAAACTATAATTATTTATTTCCAAATAATGCTCTGATATTTAACCCTGATTTTTGTTCTAAGGTTAAAATGAAGCCACATTAAAATTCTTGAGACCCGGATTAAGGAGTAAATTTGTTGATTTTTCTATGCTTCATGGCTTGAAGTATTGAATAGAATAAATATCAGAACTGTATTATATACTTGTTTTCAAAAGTATTATCGCAAAGATAAAAAAGCTACAACCAAAAAATTTGTTTTAGGTTTTCCATAAAACGCAAATTGTAATGAAAATGTTTGTTGAATTTACTTCCGAAAGAATTAATGAAAATCTTTATAACTAGTTCACACCAAAGTGACTAAAGTATTGCAAAAATTGTTACAATTATAAATATAACAAAGAATTCGTAATGCTGGAAAGTAGTAGAATCCTTTTTAAATAATAGTTTTACAATATACAAAACACAGTAAAAAATTTAATTTCAAAAAATGAAAGGTTACATTTTGACGATTATTAAATTTATCTCAAAATAATTTAAACTTAATTACGAATAAAGGCATAGACATATTTTAAAGTAGTTTTTCGAGTATTGTCATTTTATTGAGAGTATTGTCGTTTCATTAATAACCTAACCTGAACCCTTCATTAATATCCATCCCTGAAGAAAATGTGGTCTGATAGTGCCGAATCTAAAGATGATGGTGGCGATTTTATGAATTCATTTACGAGTTTTAACCAATCCATCACTTATTGTGTGTTATTCTAACACGAAAGAATTAATGAAATGATGAGCAACAAAATTTCCAGTCTATTAACAATAGAATTATCTTCCAAGAGTTGAACCAGATTTATTAGCAAGAAATATGAATACTGAACCATGGTAGTATGAATGAGAGGATCTAAATAAGAATAGAGGATCTATGAGAATGTCAGTAAACAGACCATACCACAGACAGTGAATGAAAAATTGTGTTGGAAATACACAATTACCTACCTAATTGTAGGATTTTCCTTTGCCTCGAATATGGTTGGTTTTGAAAACTGACTATCACATTTCTTGTAAAGCACAAGTCATCTGTAAATACTACATGACTCAGAAGATCAGGACTGTATGCACATTTTCTAATTAACCAGCCACATAATTGTGTACTTTAAAACGATTTAGCGGTAATATGTTTGTGAAATTATTACAAAAACTATTAATATTATTTATATCAGGAATAAGATAGGGTAAAAATTTCCTACAAATCTTTTATTTGTTTTTTGGTAATTAAAAAAAAAAAATAATTTGCGTTACCTAATTTCTTCTTTTACTTTTTTTTATTTCATTTTTTCGGGCTTTGCAACAGTTTACTCTGCAACCACTAGATGTACAGTTCTGTGGCTTATTCTATTAAATTTTTTTGGTCAAAATATCTAAGTTGAGTTGAAGAGTTCGAGTCATGTGGTCGTACAGAGTCGCGGAGTCTTTAGCTCTGCGTTCTGTGCGTTTTCTGGATATGTTTTCAGTTTGAACATTCAGGAATGGGAGGTTGGCATTTAATGGACACGTATAGTAATTGAAAATTGAACGACGGAATAATTTTTTATTTAATATTTTTGTGAAGAGGCAGAGGCAATGTTGGCTGTCCTCCAAGGAGGAGGATGAGTTACCGCTGAAGCTTGATGGAGTTATGAGGAAGCTGGAGCGCTTGTCTATAAAAAATATGGACAAAAATGTTAGGCATTCCATCAAAGAGATTGAATCAAATCTGATTGTGACAGTAAGGGAATTAAGGAAGATTGTGAACATTATTCGTGCTATGATTAGAAAAAAACAAACAGAAATAATGGGGTAAATAATTAACAGAAAATATCCCAAAATAATGGGGTGCCTGCTCAACAGTTGGTCGAAATTATAAAGAAGTTTTGCCCTAAAAGCATTTCGAAATACAGTGATGGACATACCTGATAGAAAGGATGGCGCGCTGGATACTATGACTATTGTGGACCTGTACGAAGGTACGGAAGGACGATTATTATATGTCTTGGCAGCCAGGCACCCACAGATGGCCTGGCTATTAATGTTGGTGGATAACGTTAGTAATGGGCCAGGCTGAGAGCTTTTAATGTTTTAACAGCTTCTTTAGGGGCTAGGATTTTTGGAGATGTAACTACTGAAGATTTTCGGTTAGGAATTACTGTCATTGTGTTTGTTGAACAGGAAGCGGAACAGATTTGGCACAGATATTGGTTGAGGAATTGAGAAAGCAAGAGGGAATAATGGAAGACGTCTTGGGCCACTCCAGATTTAAATTTATGGCCAGAGCACTGGTATATTGTGCGAAAAATACTTGCTTAAGAGCGGAGAAAGACTGGTCGGATTTTCCATATAGTGACTACCACTAGTAAACTCCCCTCCGCTTCGAAAAGCGAGGAGCCAGCTGACCCACTGCATTGGATGGAAACCTTGTTTTTCAAGACGGCTATAGCTACTTCCTATCCGGATCTTTTGAACCTTCTTAAGATGGACGCACGGTCCCGGCCACGACGGAAATATTCTTCATTAGAAGGGTGGGAGAGGATATGAAGATAAGAATAAAAGAGGATATGGGTGCGGCTTGATCATTTAAGCAGACAACCTCCACCGCCCTCAAGGATGGCATCGTTACAACAAAGACAACGATGTAGTACTACGAGTAAAAGGATATAAAGAGGATAATAGCACAGAGAAAGTGCTTGATGGCCTCAGACAGGTCATCGAATCGATCCCCACGATGATAGTAACCTATCGGCTTCCTGCGACTGTGGTTAGTGACATCGCTCAGGGAGGAAGCGTAAGGTCGGTTTTGTGTCTTACAGATTCGACCTTATCGATGTCTCACTAAAGTGCCACCGATTTTTCAAATTGGGGCACACTGCTAAAAATTGCGGCGATGAAAATAGAGCATACATGTGTTTTAATTGTGGTGAAGCGGGTCACCGTGTGGCGGATTATGGGAACTAGCCTAAATGTCTGACGTGCAAAACCGAAAGCATCGTACTGATGCTGCTGTGTTCCCCATATGGCTGATAGGGAGAAGAACATTGTGAGCCAGGGGAGGACTGGGGAATCGGCCAAAGACGGTAATGAAAGTTCTGAAACTTAATCTGAAACGTGCTAGGCTGGTTCATGATATGCTATTACAGTGTGTCACGGTAATAGGTATCGACATCGCAGTAATTTCCAAATTTTATGTGTCACGAATTGGATCTGACTGGGTGGTGTTGGCCGACGGTGGCGCCACCATTTGGGTATGTGTGCCACTAACTCTCTCTGATGCCCTTAGTAGTTGAGAATTCACTAGGACAAAGGTAGGTAATACCTATCTCTACAGCTGCTCTATTTCGCCTGATGTAACCCTGGAGCTATGTTACCTCAGCTCATTAGGATGTAGCTCACCTCATCTCATTAGGGATGTAGCTGCCAATTCCCCTGCGGCCCTTTGTTCATGAAAGGCCCGTACACGTTCGATGAAGTGTACGGGAAAGGACCCATTAGCCTTTGCGAGGATCCTCGAGTTTCGAGGAATCGACGAGATTGCTACGGCGTGGAACACGCCCTTCATATGTTGCATACACACGAATGTGTTTTTTCATGGACATGGATGTGTTGCGTAAGGGTGACGGCTGCCTACCCATCAATTTCTTGGGAAGCAATATAGGGGTTGACGGAGTTTCTTCCTATAGACCTATTAGCACAGAAAGAAACGGAGAGAACTAAAGGCATTGCCTCCCACAGAAATAAGAAGGCTAACCAAGACTAATATTAAGAACTTGGCAAGATCGGTGGGATGCACAGGTCGTGGATGTAACAGGTCGGTGCACCCAATGGATGGTGGGTAATGTAAAGACTTGGTATGAAAGGGTGCGCGGTGAAATTGATTACAGTATAACTCAGTAGTTGTCCGGGCACGGTGGCTTCAGGTCGTACCTTTTTAGGTTTGGCCTGGACCACTCAAATTGTTGTATGGTCTGTTGTGAGGAAGAAGAGGATGTATATCATGAGTTCTTTACATGTCTGCATTTCGAGCTGGCGCAAAGAAATACCTTGGACACCTTGGGATGGGAGGAAATCTAGCCCGAAGACGTTCAGTGGATAATATTAGAAGGACAGGAACAATGGGTGACTATTACGTGATATGCTATCACTGTCATTTGAAGAAGATCGAAGGAGAATGAAGAACGTGGGAAGACGTTGAATCCCCTAGCCGATGAAGAACTACTGGTAGAGGTAATTGGACAATGTTTGCCTGTTCAAGGAGTCCCGCCGGGTCGTGTGGAGTCGGAGGGTGCGGGGTCGCTCAGGTCTGCGAAGGAGTGCCTGGGGGAGGCCCCGCAAGCGTGCGTAGTTTGCCTGGGTGTGATGAAGCCGTGGAAAGCCGTTCCCGGTGCATGACAGCGTAGCCCTTCTTCGTCTTCGAGGCACGTCTATAGTCTTAGGTAAGTGTGGAGACTGATTGCATGTTGCTGGGTGAATGTATATGAGTTTTGTGTTTTTTTTTTTTTTTTGGTGTTCCAGTTACCTGTGTCTCTTGTAAGTGCCATCTATGATTGGTGTGCTACTTCTGTACCTCTACCGCGATGTGTTGTTCTGAGGATATGTATAGGTGTGTTGTTGTGTGGTAATCTGTGTGAGCGCCACACTCCCATCCTGAAGTAATGCTTTATTAGCGGTTCCAGAAGGGTTGGTTAGCCAGTGGTGGAGGTTTAGTCAGTAATGCGCAGGAATACCTACGCATCTAATAACATCTTGCGGAACCTGTTAGCAAGTAGACACTGATTCGGCGCCCGTAAATTGGGTTCCTCCACCTCAATACAAAAAAAAAAGTAAAGATAATAAAAAACCATAAAATTTGCTTCTTAATTTGAGTCTCAAAAATGTTAGTGTGGCTTCAGTTTACTCTTGAAATAAAGATCAGGGCAAAGTGTGTTGTTAAGTGTAACTAAAAACAAAAGACATTCCTCCATTCTTCGTTCCGTGTGTTTATGGAACATTTTTGCTAAAAGTAGTTTCCAAAATTAGCTCCCGAAGAACTTTTGTGCAATTTTGACTCGCTCTGCATAAATAATAGCGTCAAAATATTTGTTACTATAAACTTCACTTATATCAATTCTTACTTTTACCAAATATAGTAGTAGAGAAGGTGAACTTATGTTGCTGGAGGTTGTCAGTGTACTTGTACCTTATACAATTGAGTAGTTTGCTCATTATAGTACTTTACGAACTGAAAATAATTTAAAAGTGCTGTAAAAACATATTTATAATTACATCTAAATGTAATTAAACACACAATTAGAACTTTCTACGTAATATAACTACTAATTTTACTAACTAAAAGGTAATGAAAGCGATTGCTTGAATTATGACGAAGAAATAGTTTCTTTACGATAACATTCATGATATTTTAGTTAGTCGTTATTTATTAACGAGTAAATCTTATAAATTTAAAAAAATAGATAAATTATAATTTAAATAAAAACGTAAAATTATTATCAGTTATATTAGATATAAATTATTATTAATATCAATGTATTCATTATATGATAACGAATTTACAATCGTTTAACTGAGATATAGTTATCATACATCGTGACTAAATTATGCTCCAATATTATCATAACGTTTTGTTATATTCAGTATAATATAACTAAAAATGCCTTACTAAAATTAGGCGATTAATATTTTTTCTATAAAAAGAATCTAATAAATAAAAAAAAGCTCTAGATTTTTTCATCTCTAAACTAGTATTTTACTTTCATAAGTATGGATAGATGTTTATGGATAGCTTATGATAAAACATATTTAAAATATTTTATATTATTTTTTGGCAAGTGTTGTCATTATTTATTGCAGAAAATAAAGCTAGAACAGAATAATAATATACTGCAATCGGAAATATTAACCAACTTAAGAGGAGAATGTGTTCTAACAACGCCTTTAATGTTATTCTGATAAAAAAAAGATTTTTTAAAAATAAATACATTTTATAAATTATTCAAATTTTGCTAATTCTAAAAACTTATCCCATACCAATGAATGCTATATCTGTTTTTTAATTAGATAATTTCTGGCTTAGACTTTAAGAAGAAAATATCATAATGAAATACAAAACACTATCTAAAATATAATAAAATCCTTTTTTATCCGAAATGGGAAGGGTCTAAAATAACTTGTAGTTATAAATATTAAATTCCATTGATCGCTGTCCTTTTTTCTGTAGGATTATTTATAAAAGAATTCCTTCATTCTTCAAACTGGCTGTTTTTTTTTTCACAGTTTTTATACGGCTTTAACAGGATTGAAGCCTTATTATAATGCTTTCTTCCAACTTGATTTTAGATTAATTTTGGGTATTTTTTAATAATTACAATGATACCAGAGTTTTATTTTCTTGCGGGGTTTTATTCTGTTTCATTTGATTTAATTCAAAGAGACTATAATAAAATCCTCCTTTGTTATAGTGCTTCTATTATTTCAATTCTAAAATTACAATTATACTATTAAAAATGTTATATCTTAAAGGCATTAATATTAATTAGATTTGTAGAGAATTTTTTTTTTTTGCAATATAAAATAATAGCAACTTTAGTATAGTACTTAGTTTTTGATAAATAGAACAATATTTTAATTAGATTTTCTTAAATATTTCTTATGAAAGATTTCTTTTTTGTTCTTTTAAGTGTCATTTTATTTACATTCAAAAAAAATCCCTTTGATAATTTTAAATGTGAGAAATATTTAATTAGTATTTTTCAGAATCTTTGGAGATTTTGTATTAATAATAATCTACATTTCCACCACAATAATACAAATGAAATCAAATCGATCAACATACATTTTACAAGTAACATATAAATAAAAAGTTATAGTAATAGATCTCGTATTTCCAATAAAATTCTTAAATGGAACATACTGCTGAAAAAGCATTCTCCACTTGTTTGTAGATAGGATGTACTCATACATAACCGTTATAAAAATTTCAAGCTCCACTTCTTCACGTTACGTGTGTAAAAGATTTACTAGATTCCTAGCTATTTACGAATCGAAGCAGTAAAAGAAACGATTAACCCTTCAAACCATTTTGTCCTCTGGTCGGTGCATTTTAACTTTGTTGTTGCTTATTACACCATATGTTCTGTAAAATATTGCTTGCAAGCAATAAACAGAAGGAGCAGTTGAGTGTTAGCGACAAAAAATTATGACACATAAAATACATATTTTACGACAGTTTAAATTATACAGGTAAATGAGTTTTCTTTGTACAAAGTCTAAGTTTTCTAATACAAAGTTATCTTTGTATTTGCATTTAAAATAATTTATTGAATCCTTATGTGGTAGGTTGATCATATTGTATTAGATACAATCACACACATTATATTCTAGACATATATACATTTTATCGTATTTTATGTTTTTTTTTTATGGTGAATAAATTTTATATGAATGGCGAACTGTAAACTTCGATACCCTATATTCAAAATAAATATATTTAAACTACAAATTCTAAATCATTCCATTTTCACTGAAAATAATCTTATCTTTCTCAAAAATTAGACTACTTATATAATTATATCCTTCTTTTACACCAGTACTTGTATATCAATGGAGAATGGTATAATCTGTGTATTAATTTATAGTTTTTTCGTGGTTAACCTTTCTTCTATTGATATGCTTTCTTTAAATAAAGAAAGAAATATGGTTTCAATTTCTAGCACACTTCCTGTTTCAGTAATCCATTATAGTACGGAAATATTATCAACAAAAAAACCCTACACCATTCGTTCCTTATCTTTAAACAGTGTTTAATCATTTCTGTTATAGCCCCTACCCAGTAATCAACATTTTTTAATTAAACTTATAATAGTAAAGTACCTCAATTACTACAAAACAAAGAGTCTGTCGCCTTTTGTAAGTACTTATTAAATAACAATAATAATAAGTTAATTTCTCACGTAAATTTAATCTGTAATAACCCAAGATTAAAACAGTAATTGGTACAATATATATATATATATATATTTTTTTTTTAAACCTACACTTATAAAAAATGTTCGCAATTCCCGTAATTTAAAATTTTTCAGAAAACCAAATATAAGGACGTACAAAGTACATAATAAAAATCCATAAAATATAACACCAAATTAATACATAATAATTCTATCCAGTAATTGAATCCAATTAATCTTCAACCCCTCTCCTTACGTAAAACTCTTATAAATAATGATAATAATGAATGGTTTGTACAAATCAGAATACAATGATATCCATTTGATCACCAATATAATATTGTTTTAACAGAAAGAAGAATGAAAGTATTAGGCCATTGAAATAAAGAATTTTTGACAAATCAGAACACAAGAGAATTAAAAAAAAAAAAAACCAGAAGCCAGTTACTTGAATGAGTAGACAGAATGAACGGAATATATAGAAATCAGATCACAGTCGAGAAAAGTAATTTCAACCAATTACAACCAATAATTACATTTCACAACCAATTGCAGTCCTGAACATTACTGAACCATTCTTGAAGAACCATAGAATACATTCATTTTATAAAATTGTATTCATATGATAAGATTGTATAAGCCCGACTCAGAGAATTTGTTTTCCACAATAGAGAATTATTTTCGATCATTTCTAAATAAATGTTGCCTTAAGAATGAAACAATTTTTTCTACATTTGTTACGTTCTGAACAAAATTTAAAAAGCTTTGTCATTTTTATTTATTCAGTACGGGCTTGTTTAAAATTGCAAACTTGATAACTGAACAATTTTAGATCCCTTTGTTATTTAAAAACAAGAAATATTGCCCTACCAGCAGGTAAAACTGACTCTCTAAACGGTTTGAATTTTGTGTATGTTTTACATTAATGTGTAAATAAATTCACATAATTTTTTATTTTTACTAAGTTTTAGAATGTAATTTATTCTTTGAAGTCTGTCATGAATAATTTTTACACATTTAAAGGTATAGAAAATAAGGTATGGTGCAGTTTTTAGATCTCCATTCATTTATTTAATTGAAAAGCCAATTAAATCTTCGGTACAGTTTTTATACAGGTATAGGATCATATACATTCTGTATAAAAGAAATTGTTAATTGCTGTATTGATTAACTTGAATGAAATTGTATTTATTTTTCTAAAATAGTAAAAACTCAGCCTGCCTGTTTAGAAGTATTCACAAATTTCTTTAGGTTAAAAAAAATTGTTGTAAGACTTTCAAATGATTTAAGTACACGTACTCACCACAACCAGTGTGCTCAACCGTACTCTCTCTCTCTCTCTCTCTCTCTCGCGCACACACACATACACACTTATTCAGAAAACAAAGCAAAAAGGCAAAAGATTAAGATCCAAAAAAATATGAACATTTATCGAAATAAAAAAAGAAATATTTTTTCTAAAGAAAAAAATTTCAAATTTCAATTTTAGTAAATATGTTCATGTTAGCATTTCTTGTGAAATTTAAATTTAATTCGTTTGTTTAATTTTTTTTTTTTAATGGAATTCATACTTGTATTAGATGGAAAAATTAACCACTAAGTCTAATTTTAATAACGTATACTTTAAACTACTGTCCACTGCACAAATATCAGAAATATCGTTATGAACTCTTAATAGGTGATCAAAGAAAAAATATTTTGACAGTACCATTTCATATATAATAAACCAGCTAATATTTTTTAACACCGAATATTACTGCAAAATTAATTTAAACTTCAAGCAAGCTACTGGATGTTGGTTCCCCAACCATTGTTCAACAATTAATTTTTTGTTTCATCATTTATAAATATACGTAGTTTCCTAACTAACCAATTTCTTACACTTTATTAAAACCATTGTTTCTAATAAAGTAATTTTGTGATTGATTTCCAGTCAGTATTGGGCAACTGTTAATCTCTGGTCTTCTTATTCCTTTCTAGTCTCTATCTTTTTCTGATTTGCCCTATTTATCCAAAATTGCCATTATTTTCTACAAATCGATTTATAAATGCACACTATTTCGGCAGGTTTAATGATAACTTTTAGTGTTTCCGACAGGCAGAGATTATTTTTCTAAATGTCGTCATAGTAAAAACTGTTTTTTTTTTTTTTTTTTTTAAGATATTCTTTAGCTTACTGGTATAAGGTGTGCAATATCCAACTTTTATCCATGCTTTGTCCAATCTTTCTCTCTATTGTTGAACTTTAACGAACAAAGCGAGATGATAGGAAGAAATTGAAATAAACTTTAAAACACTTTTGAACCGTAAGGCATTTTGAATCAGTCTTTTATAAATAAAAACTATCCAAATGAAGTCAATCCTAGTAATTATTGACAAAAGTAACGTTAATTACATACAAAGTAATTTTAAGAAAGTTTTAGCTGTGATATTAGTTTTTATTAAAATTTTTAGACTGTTTTTTTTTATAAATGTAACATTCCTTTATTCCGGACAATGATAACTCAAAAGCGTTTTTCGCCCTCCAAGAGAAAAAAATTTATCTCGTGTATATTGAATCAATTTTAATGATTTAAATACTTAACTAGTTTCATTCTTTATCTTTAAACTTCAGTATTGAGAAGTAAAACTAATTACCTCTGACAGAGCTTGGTTTGTTTACCTTTTTTTAAAAATTATTACACGAAAACGACGTTTCTTAATTTACGCTTTACTCTAAATATTAACCCAAAAATTTGGAAAATTTCACTGATGAATGCAATTAGAAAATTTCACTAAAAATTTTGGTAAAGGAATCTTTTGTGTAGTGATTTTTGAAATTTCGTTGTAAACCGAATTATAATACAAACATGCACAGGTACATTTAGATATAATAAAATAACTCTCAAATCGATGTGAATTGATTTGAGTGTTATTTTTTTGCCATTTCTAGCTTTTTTTTTCTTTTTTTTCATCTCCAGAATCACCGTTAGGTTATATCTTCAGAGGATGAGATGAACGAATTGTAGCGTGTGTGAAAAATGCCATGCCTGACCGGGATTCAAACCCGGTCACTCTAAAGCATTGTTACTCATTTGTCAGCATTTCTAGCATTGTCACTCTAAAATTCGTAGTTACGCTTATCGGAATACCTCCAGAATTACTTCGGTATATCAACTACATTTAACACTGAGTCTTCCTAAGTTGGATTTGTCGAATGAATAGCGAAGTTAAGCTCCTCCAACCCCACAACCCTTTGTTGTGGCTTCTTCTGCTTGTCACTCCCGCTCTAACGGAAATAAATTTCGTGAAAGCAATCCTTCTGATTCCTTATTTTAACATTTTAAAATATTAGATTTCCCATTAATCATGCATTAATGGGAGGATAACGAGTACTTTTTTTTTTATTATCACATAAGAATAATAAGGACAGCTTTGTAACAATTATTTCTTTATAACCTAAACTTTCTAGTTAGAAATAACTTATTTTTTGTTGCGTAAGTCATACACAGCATCATACTGATTGATATTTCCTGATGGCCATGAACAATAATGTTTGAAGGTAATTTAAAACAACTGAATTCTTTAATTCGCTTGGTGAGAACCATAGACAGATTGCTTAGTTTAAAGTCAATATTTGCAGTTTAAATTTCCTGTTTTTTATAATGCGATTGTATGTATATTTTTTAAATAAAATACATTTTAAATTAAATAAAAATACATTTTTCTCTTAAACACAGGTAACTTTGTATACTGTAATCTATTCTAAATTTCGGACCATATTGGATAACGCAAACGATATATAGCATACATAAAACCATGACAGGTAGTCCAATTGTGAAAAGTAATACAGACAGTGCACGTTGCAGAGTAGATTTCATAGTGTGCGCACGTATCTTAACGAGCTCCGTGTTTACACTCAGTTTTAGGTAGGTTTTTTCGTTTATTTAATGATTACGACGATTGGATTCTGACGGTGGATAACAGTTTGATGTGTTTGTAAAGTTTAAGGTTGTTTGATTGACGGATTACAAAGTATTCGATTTTTGCAGTTTTACGATTTTTTCACCATAAGAAACAATATGTTTCTGTCTGGAGTAAATTACTGATTTATTTTACGTCTAGAATCGTCTGTTTATTACTAATACAAGACTGTTTGGGTTAGTAGTTGCGTTTGTGTAGTATTGATAATATTGTGGTCGGCAATTTATCTTATCTGGAGGAGATAATTTTTGTTTTAATTTTAATTATCAATACAAGACAACAGTTGATATTTAATTTTTTAGTTTTTTAAGTGTGTTTATTAAGTACTTTCTATGTGTTAGAGTAGACAGTATTTTATTTGTGTGTGCAATATAAAGTACGTTAAAACAGTGGCTCAAAATTTGAAGACTTCGTCGTAGAAGACTATTCTAGCGGTTTTGGTGTAATTGAAGTTACTAAATTTGGGGAAATGGAGGAAAACCCCTCCCATTCCAAACAAGATGCCACTCGCTCCTCAAGAAGAGAACCGACCAAAAAAGGAGAAAACCCTAGAGATCGAACACTGAAACGCAAAGGTGACCTGATTGAAGATAGCAATGAGGGCGATGTTTCTGATGGGTCTGATATGGACCACCTAATGCAGGAGATACACCGGATGATAATGTTAATAAGGCACAGTACCAGTATTAAGAAGGAGGTTAGAGATTGTGCTTATACTTTATTGGACAGAGCTAGAGACGTGGAAATTGTGGTTAAATCACTCTACGAAATATCTCTTCCTAAACTTGGTCTAAACTAAGATACGCAACCGATACTGGTTTGGAAAAAGCGACCCAAACACTAACCAGGAATCGTGAAAAGATTAATAAGGTCCTACTTTCTGGTGATTTAGACGACTTGGGAAAAGTGGCTGGTTTTCATTGGCAGAAGGATCTCTTCAAAAAGATTGAGATTACTCAAGGACTCCCTGCAAAAGACATAGAGAGCTCATGTTTGTTCCTGATACCAAATAGTTGCTGGCATAAAAGTTCATACACTGAAAAAGTGAAGAAATTTTGGCCAGATATCGGTAGGAGATTAGATACAAGTGATTCCATGCAAAGTGGTACTATTATTAAAGATGTCAAGAGTCTGGAAATCTTGTATCCAGAAGACTCAGATGAAGATTAATATTCTACTTTTGTGATAATCATAGATGAAAGTAGTAACGAAATACTGCGACACAGTTACAAAAATCTAATTGGACTACTCCTATTACATACTCCGAATAGGAGTATGGAGAATCACAAACTAATGTTTTTGGCCCCAAATTATGAAGTTGGGGTTAAATTTAGTAAAATAACAGAATACTGGGCAAGCCGTGAACAACAAATAGAAGATTTGTTACCTTTCTACTTGATTGAAGGCGAACTAAGAAAACAAATCCCACAAGGTCCGTCTAGTCACAGTGAGTAAACCCGGCGTGACATATGCAGACCTGCTAAAACAGATGAAGAAGGATTTCGGCGATGAACTGACAGGAGATATCCTTACTGTAAAGGAAGGGAAAGTAGGGGACTCCATGGAACTACGGGTTGTGGATTCTCACCAGAAAAGAGAGAAAGTTATCAAACGGATAAAAGCCAAAGTCGAAAATGCTGTTTTCGGTGAAGGACCTCAGGATGCTAGATCATCTTCTTTCAATTTGAAAGATTTAGATTTAGAATCTACCATTGAAGAAATCCAGAACAATACAAAAATAAATTGGAGAGGACATTCCTGGTAAAGTGTCAGCACTGAGACCGGCATTCGGGGGAACTCAAAAGACAACTTGACGATCCCCTTTAAGGCTGCTAAAGTGTTTGAAAACAAAGAGAGTTAGATTAGGATGGCATGATGTATATCGCATAGAATCCAGAATAGAAGAAGTTAGGTGTTTCAATCGTTGGAACGTTGGCCACATGTCCAGAGTATACCGAGGGCCAAATCGGTCCAACTTATGTTACAATTGTGGCAGCCCGAATCACAAAATTATTCCAAATAAACATAAATAGACGGGCGATAGCGCATGATACTACATGGCATGTGCCTACAGAGAAAACGGCTGATTTCTTGATTGTAGCTGAGCCGAATCTCGGTGTCATATAATCCGAAGAATATATTGTGGGCACAGAAAAAGATACCGCCATAAAAATGATTACAAATAGGTGGGCCATTGAGGAGATCACTGTTCGAAAGGGCTTATTTGCAGTGACACTGAGTCCATGCGTATTAATAATCGGCTACATTTCGCCGAATTGTACCATAGATAAATTCAAAACCTACCTACGGGACATGGAAGGTTTGCTAAGAAGATCAACTAAACCAGTTATATTAACGGGTGATTTCAATGCTGAAACCATTGAACTAGGAGGTATACGATCAACAATACGCGGATATAAATTAACTAGCTTCTTGTGATCACTAAATATGATTACCTTAATTTCGCCAGGCACCAAAACATTTGTGGATATAGAGGTTCCGGTTCTGTCATTGATATTTCTGTAGTATGAAACAGATTTTTAACAAGAACGGATGGTGCTTGAAGAGGATTTGTTAAGCGACCAACTGGGGATCACATTCAGTGTGTGATTCGAACTTCCGACTACATCAGCTAGCATCTATTCAACTCAATCCTTTGATCATCAGGATATTCAAACCAATTCTTTGTAGAGACAGTAATACGCAGAACTAGAACTACACAAGACTGGAATCCGGATGACTTCCTTACAATACTACCAGAGGAAAATAAACGCATTACACCAAGAATAGCTGACAAAAAAAGGAAATTGTATTGGTGGAATGAAGACATCGCCGAACTCCGCGCGTTGACTATACAAGCGAGACGTTGCTTACAAAGAACTAGACGCGATCATCAAGAGGAGGAGATCCGGGCCGAATTGATTTATAAAGATGTCAGGAAAAAATACTTTGCCGCGATAAAGACATTAAAACGAGCTTCCTGGAAAAAACTTTAAAAAAATCTTAATGATGATCCATGGGGGAGGGCGTACCGGATTGTTATGAAAATGTACCGTGCGCCCCTTCCCCTTCTATCGGAGTATCAGGCTAAATACACCGTAGAAGACCTATTCCGAACTGTTGATGTCAAACAGACTGATTTTTATCATGAGGATGGAAGGCGGTTTACTATTGACGAACTCCATGAACTTAAATAAATTTGTTTATTTAAGTTTAATTAACCTACAAGTACTTCAGTATGTAGAGCTAAATTAGAGGTAAGCCGGTCTCCGTGGCGCGATTGGTCTCGGCTTTTCATCCACAGTCTCAGATTCGAATCCCGGTCAGCCATGGCATTTTCATATGCTACAAAAAGTAACATACATCTCATCCTCTGAAGCAATACCTAACGGTGGTCCAAGGAGAGATGATGTTCTTTTACAATTTTTTTTAATAACATGAGTATAGTTGCTTGTTTCTCCAGTTCATTATTCACTTACTCATACTCTTAGGTCGTAGTGGGAAATTTGAATTGGAGGTTCAAGTTATTTAGATATTTTAAAAATTCGAGACCGCTATCCAGCGGACGGACTCCGCTGGATAGCGATATCCAGAACTAGTAACTAGAAGACGCCGGGCCCAGACGGTGTATTGGGGGGACTATAGGAGGGTCTAAACAAATGAGACCCCTGGCTGATGCTGGACGCCGTCAATAAGGCAATGGAAAAAGGACAATTTCCCTCGTCCTGGAAGAAAGGAAAATTATTGTTAATTCCTAAGACCAGAAGGACCGGTGAGTGTCCGACTTTTCGTCCAATATGTCTTCTGCCTGCTGTTGGTAAAATCTATAAAATTTTACCAACAAAAGATTACTTTTTAATAGACTATGGAATGAGTTACAAAAGGCTCTCCCCTGCTCAATGCGGGTTCATCCCTGGAAGATCAACGATAGATGCCCTCAAACGGATTCATACATGCATCAAGGACGGTAGGTCGAGCTCCTGAAGGACCAGAAGGATTCTCCTGATGGTCGGCGTGGACGTCTGAAACGCTTTCGGAAGCGTGGCATGGGAGACAATTATGTTTGCTCTGAAGGGACACAATATTAGCCCATATCTGTTAACCACGATCACCCCCCAGCTGTTCTCGGGGTGCCTTAGTTGGGGTTGCTTTCCGACTTGTTGGAAAGTGGCCTTGGTGAGGGTGCTCTTAAAAT
>JAAAKQ030161691.1:0-12703 GCA_010016005.3 Zanna intricata | reverse complement strand
GAGAGAGAGAGAGAGAGAGAGAGAGAGAGAGAGAGAGAGAGAGAGAGAGAGAGAGAGAGAGAGAGAGAGAGACGCGCACACAACTTAATTTAAAATATTTGTAATTTTATCTAAATATAATATCTTTTCGTTTATTTATTTCAATGATTCTAACTAAAGCGTGCACGCATACCATATCTAATTCACATGGGTGTAGCGGTATTAGTGGGCGACGTCGGCACTAACTAAACTAATGTAATTTCACAACTTGCACAGAACAAATTTCGCTAATACGGTGGGCAGACTGGTGTAGCCGCAAGACTTAATGCACCAGAACCGACTCGATGGAGCGATCGAGTTCAAAACCCAGCTGGATCGAGTTACTTTTTTACACTTTAAATATTATTCATTTATTTAATTCTACCGTTCACCTGTGACGTAGC
Source organism: Zanna intricata (assembly GCA_010016005.3). Taxonomy (NCBI): domain Eukaryota; kingdom Metazoa; phylum Arthropoda; class Insecta; order Hemiptera; family Fulgoridae; genus Zanna; species Zanna intricata. The sequence goes on along the minus strand of JAAAKQ030161691.1, from coordinate 12,281 downwards.
AACGTAGCAAATGACATCATTTTTTGTTGTGGGGGTGCTATCTTTGAAAACTTTTTTTGCAAATATTGTTATTTTTTTAATTGTTAATAAACGTGGCTAAAAAAAATGTAACCTTAATTTGGCAAAGTCTCGAGACACTAAGAGCGATTTTATTCTGCGGTCATACCCCTGACCTTTTAATCGTCCTACGTTTAGAAGTATAATCTGATCAAGTTTGATCAAAATCAATCCAGTAGTTCTGGAGATATAAGGTAATTTAGAGGCCAACACCAAACACACAAACGTACATTAACATCCGGAAAAAATTTCCATCCGGTTTTTTGGGTTCATTAGGTGTCAAAACCTAATGAACCCGGATATGCTCAAATTAAACCAATTATAATACTTACAGTTTTAGAGCAATTGCTCTGCTGCAGCGATATCTTACGGAAAAGTAATACTGCAAGAGTAATGTACGTAATGAATTTAGAAAGTAAATTACAGAAACATGTACGATTGATTGGGACTATGAAAAATTATTTATATAGAAAGTCTTATAAGCAAAGATTTGGTTGAAGAATTTGAGTTTAATATCAATCACTCAAGAAGAAAACGTCATCTTTTCAAGAGAAAGATGAGGAAGGAAAAGAAATAAGATGACTAAGTAAGAGAATTAAAATAAGAGAGACGGAAAAAAAAAAAAAAGAGGAGGGAAGGTCAAAATGATCACACAATGGGTATAAATATTTGAAAAGATGAAGAATAAAGAAAAGTAATAATAAATAGTAGAAGTGAATTATGTCTTCCTGTCACTTCTAAAGTGACAGCAAGATATAGAAAAAGATGAAGAGAGAAGAAGGAAAAGTATGAGAGAAAAAGTGGAAGGAGGAAAAGGAGGAGAAAGTGAATAGGAAGGAAGGTGGGAGTCAGATAAGGAGGTTAAAAGAAAAATTAAGAGATTTTTAATGATAAATTATTTTAACTATTACTGTTTTCATTTTTTGATTCTATAAAAAATTCGTATGAAAATTAGATTACAAAATTAAAAATTTAATTTATTTTATTACTAAGTATATAACTACATTAAAAAATTGTTTGAAAGAAATCTTACAAAGGTTAGTTATATTTAAAGAAAAAAATCATTTATAAATTACTGAAATTATCCTCAATTATGACTGGTTAAAATCTATAGAAATATTAGATAAATTTAAAAATCCATCTTAGATTGAATAATAAGTTAAAAAGAAAAATTAAAAAAAAAAGATAAAATGGAAGAACAAGAAGAAGGGGAAAAAACTATAAGAGCAGCATTATAACTGTGGCTATTAAGAATAGCTCTGGAACAAATACAAAGCGGTTTACCAATGCTACATCGATTTCATTTCCGTTGATTTCCCAAGAGTGCTGTCAACGGATTAGCACCATGACAAAAGGAGATTTATTTTTCTTTCTTTTTTATTTAAAACTTCAATTGATAATTCTATCAAACTCAGATTCAACATCTCAAAGGAATTTGTTTAATTAAAAGAAAAAATTATTTTACTCAATAGTTAAAAAAAAAGAGATTTATTTTGTTAGCCTTAAAATGAACATTAACAGAATAGCTGCTATAATTTCTTAAATGATTTATCTTTACTAAGATGACATCTTTAAAAATATTTAAAGAATTCAACTGGCCGGCCTCCGTGGTGCGAGTGGTTGCGTCTCAGCCTTTCAACCGGAGGTCCCGGGTTCCAATCCCGGTTAGGCATGGCATTTTTCACACACGCTATCTTTTAAAAAACAAATTATACTTTTTCAGAATATAAGTTTTAAATATTATATAATGCCATTTATCTTATAACGTTTTATATATTTTTTTTAGAATTATCAGTAAAAATGTTTTTATTTATAAAATATTGTAAAAAATAATTTTCTGAACTAAATTAAAGTAACGTAACGCATTAAGTTCAAATTATTGCAAATAACTTGTTTATTTCCTATGAGCCTTTGTTTTGTAAAATTTCATTCACCCTTATTGGTGAATTTATATTAAATATATTTTACCTTTAATTTCCTTTTAATATCCTTACTTTATCCGTTTTACAAATAAATAAAATACGAAATTCTGCTATTTAAAACTTCATATTTGAGTAAATCATTTCACTTTTGATTTATTTTTGGTATAAAATTCTTCTTTACAGTAGTATATTAAACTTTTTTTTAATGTTTTAGCCTCCTGAACTACCGTAATGTATTACTTCAGAGGATGAATGAGGATGGTGTGTATGAGTGCGAATGAAGTGTGCTCTTGTACAATCTCAGGTCGACCACTCCTGAGAAGTGTGGTTAATTGAAATTCAATCACCAAAGAACACCGGTATCCACGATCTAGTATCTAAATCCGTATTGAAGTAATTACCTTTACTAGGATTTGAACCTTAGAACTCTCGACTTCGAAATCAGCTGATTTGCGATGTCACATTAACAACTAGACTAGTCCGGTCTAGTTACGTTGTATTATAACATATTTATAAATGTTATATTATAACATGTTATAATATAACATATCTTTATTTATGTTGTACAATATTTTTTGGATACAAAAAGTAACTAAAAATAAAATGAAATTAGAAACAAAATAATATGATATTAAACTCTTAAACTTAATTTTTTGGGCTTATAGCTTTATTTATATGTTTATTTTTTATTTACCAAAATACATTAAAGAATAAAAAATAAAACTTTCAATATTATAAATATATTTATTTATTGTAAAATGCTTTCTCATTTCATTTGGTAAAAATCAATATAAGGTCTCAGGTTTATACACTAGTGGAGTAGTTCAGCAGACTGAGTTAGAAAAATAATAAACAAGAAAATCTGAACATAGAAACAAAATAGAAAGAAAAAGAAACGAAAAAAGAAAAAGAGGGAACTCATCCAAACGAAAAAAACCAAAAAAAAAAAACCGGTTAGCCCTCGTAATATGTACATTATTTAAATAAAATTTACTATGTAAGATAATCCAATTTAAAGAAAAATGTTTCCTTAATCCATTCCTCAGTTGGCCTTAATATTTGATATTAATCAAAATTAAAAAAATCGAATGTGGTCACTAAATGACCTTCGTTGTACGACTATTAAATTACATTTACAAATTTAAAAAAATGAAAAGTACATAAAATTTTATTTCATCAATAACTTTTGATTTTTTTTTTGTTTTATTATTGTTATTACTCAATTATTATTTATCGCAAACATTTTTTTCCCAATAAGAAGTTAATAATTATTAATAAATAAATATATTTAAATTAAAAAAAAAAAAAAAATTAAAAGCTTAAAAAAAAAGAAAAGGAGATGAAGTCTAATTCGAACCGACATGTATACTCTTGCATGACCCAAATATTTCATTAATTAAAATTTTATTTGACCCTTACTCTGGAACCAGTGAAAATAAGTACCACTTACGATATATCGTTGAAAAGCTCTCAATGAGAGTTATAACTGCAGTTAAGAAAAATCTCAAACTCTAAATTTTTTTTTGATTTTGGGCTTTTTTGGATCAGTCGATTACAATCAAAAAGGGAAGAGCATAAGAACTAGATGTTACAACAGTCCTAAAACCAAAATTTCAACATTCTAAAGCTAATCATTTTTGAGTTATGCGAAATAAAAATGTATATACGTACGCATAAAGACGTCAAGCCGTAATTAGTCAAAATGGGTCCAGGGATGGTCAATATGAAATATTGATTTCTGTTGAAATCTGAAAAGTGAAATTTTTCGCGATTACAATACTTTTTTGTACTTAGTACAAGGAAGTTTCGCAGTCAGTACGTCAAGAGAGCGGATTTCCGGTTTTAGTTAAGAAATAAAGTACGTTGCACTGCTGTAATGATTTTTTGAAATACATTGGTTTCGGTTTTTTTATATTTCATGATATTTTAATATCACTTGTTATTTTATAATACTGCAACGAACTGTGTATTGTCCTAATAAATACATTATACTTGTATACTTGTGTTTTTCTTTCTTCTTTTCACATAGTTGTTGAGTTCTGACTGCATGGATTGCTTATTACTCGTGCTTGCCAACAACCCGTTTTGATATTGTTACGTTTAATTTCAGCCGTGCTCAAAAAGAGAAAAAGGATTTAAATTGATAGAAAACGATTAAAACTTGAAAACTGATTTTTGGCCACCAACCCCTTTCCTTCATACCAGATAATATTTTGGATTATTGAAAAAGAAAAATAGTGTAACAAAACTAGCTCACATCTATCGGTACTCGCAAACATCTGATTTTGGCTTCAAGCATATTTTTTAATTTCAATGATTGAGAATTTAAATCATCAGCTAGCACATGGTGCTCCAAGAATTTGATCTGGGCTACAAACTTGATTTTTTTGAACTATTGGAAAACTAGTTCATATCTGTGTGATACTCACTAAAAATCTAATTTTTGGTTCCTAACATATCACTCTTCAAGTTACAACATGAAGACATTGAAAAACGTAAACAAAAACCTAGTTTTTTGAATTTAACTTTGGCTCTTGTGGAGCGATTTGGTTGAAAATCAATAGGGATCTATTCCCAATGAGTTTACATCGCATATCCAAGTTTCATCAAATTCGTTTCAGATTTGCTAAGGTAGAGCGGTCGAAAAAATGTTATGGTACATATATGTATATAGTCATTGAAGAATTGTATTCAGGAAACTCCAAAACGTAAAAAAATTTGGTCCTTCCTACTTCGAACACCTTATTGAAAAATTGGACCGGGCACAGTAGGGATTTCTATAAATTCTTTGGGCTAAAAATATTTAAGGTCAAATTTATTCCTAAAGTTGGTACTACTTCTCTTCTAAAGATTAAAAAAATTGTTCGGAATTATGTAGTAAGTATTACTTGGAAAATGACGGAAGTCACAACTTCTATGATGAAATTTATTTTTGATAATGAAATTTATTTATTTATTTTTGATGATGATAATTTTCTATGATGAAATTTATTTTTGTTTTTAAATAAATAAGAGTTTCAGGGGTTTCAGTTGATTATCAAGGCTTCTAATATTTCGCTACGTGTTTTACTATGGGAAAAATGTAGTTTAGTAAATCCGTTTTTAAAAATTATTTTTTTGAATAATGAATTATTTTTGAATGCGAGTATTTAGTACAGCTTCCCGGCTGTTACAAAATTCTTGAGCAGTGACTGAGGATACGCAAAATATATTTGTTTAATTTTTTTAACATTTTTAATTTTGATTATTTTGTAAAACTGAACGATTGAAACCTTTTTTCCGATCTTCTGGTGGAATTGTATCATCTCTAGCATTTTTTTTTTTTTTTTTTTTTTTTTTTTTTTTTTTATTAACCTCGGGAATAACGGTTTGGGTATACCTTTAGAAGATGAGATGAATGATCTGTAGCTAATGTGAATAGCCATGCGTGACCGGGATTTGAACCCGGGATCTCCGAATGAAAGGCTAAGATGCTATCGCTCGCGCCAAGGAGGCTGGCCATTTCTAACGTTTACCCGAAGGTTCTGTTTTCGAACTTGATCAGGTATGGCATTTTTTTCATAGCTTCAAAAAAAAAATAAATTATTTATTTTACCTTACAAAAATTAGTCCCAAATTAAAACTTTTAACTTAGTTATTTTTAATATAATAAAACAAAGAATAAAAATTATTGACTATAATTGAGTAAATATATAAACGGAATATTGAGGAGTTAATTATTTTTTGGCTAGGCTTTCTCTCCTTCAAATCAATTATAGCATGCAACAAATTAAATCGTTATGAGAGAATAGATTAAAGATATTTAACTTTATTTAAAAAAAAAATTAATTATGCATACTAACAGTCAATATGCGTATACCCCTTGAATCTACGTTCCACAACACCACCCAAATATTTAATATTGTAAATTCTTTACTTCGAAGAGCATAAACAGTTAAATAGAATGGAGGCATTGCAGGTCTACGAGTGAATTTTAATTTGATATGAATCATTAGAATATTCTTGAAAAAAACGGGATATACGTAGTTTTTTTTTTTTACAATTTAACACTAATGTAAGTCGTCTTAGTCACGACGCTATTATTTTCCGAATCCCAAAGCCAGCTGATTGATAGACATGTTTCGAAGAATTCTTCTTTTTTTTTTTTGTTTAACCTCCGTAACTACAATTAAGTATATCTTCAGAGGGATGACATGAATGAATTATAGCGTGTGTGAAAAATGCCATTCCTGACCGGGATTCGAACCCGGGACCTCCGGATGAAAGGCGGAGACGTTAACACTCGGCCGGCTATGTTTCGAAGAATTATTTATGTTAAAAACAGAAATCTACCAACAACTTACTAATACTTAATATGATCCAAACTTAAAACAGAAAATTTAAGAATTGGATAATAAAATATTAACCTTTTATTAAGTTTTTTGAAGCCTGTTTTAACATATTTTCTTAATATATGACAGTTGTGTTTTTTTTTTTTTTGCTTTCTATCATAAAAAAATGTGTTTTTAATTATTTTATTGTTCATAAATGTTTATAATATTTAATTAATATTTTTAACATTTATAGTTTGTACACTTATCAAAGACAAGCGAGTAAAGTGCGAAACACCGCTTTACATGTAAGTAAACAGGATCTAACAGACGTACGAGTACATACCGGTTTACGGTACACTTAACATTAAACATTACACAGCTGTTAACACACATACCCACCCATATATAATATCCCGCAAACGAGACATCGGTGATGAATGTTTACGTCATTTTATTATATTTGTTAACTCTAAATTTTGTTAATTTATTTTATATGCAATATTTTATTATTTTAGCCTGCATATATTTTGTTTATTTAGAAAAAAAAAATTATTTATTAAATAATGACTTTCGATAATTTTTATACATAACATTTATTGAATTAATTTACCATCGATCCAATTTGTAGGGTAACTACAGATTGGTATCTATATAACTATTCAAATAATCATTTAAAATATAAATCTGGAACGAAATGTTTTGGTTAACGGTAGTTTATTACAGATAATTAAAGAAGAATGTAAAATAAACTTTCAGAAGATGTTCTACTGGTGAAAATAGGAAAAAACCCATTAAAAATCAAATAAAATAACACATAAATAAAACAATTTATTAAAAATATTGAATGCTAATTAAAAATTAACTTGATTTAATTTCGCTTTAAAATAATATATTTCATAGGTTGGCAATACTAACAGCTAATCTGAACAATTAAGCTTTTTGTATTCTATTTGAACAGCAATAAACATTTAAATAAGAGAATCTAACAGCGCGTGAATGTCATTATCTAACAACGTCTTATACATTTTCAAATGAAGAATACCAAGATATCATTTGTTTTGGTTCTGCAATGGAAATGAAATGCACAGTAAGTATATCATCAAAGATTTTCGATTAGGAGGATTCCAGGCTACAGAATTTTTGTTTCAATATTTCAGTGCTTGTGTACTTCTAAATAGTTTCCGTCTTCATATACTGTTGAACAGAAAGAACAACAATCTTTTTGAGGAAGATGGGAAAGTAATTCAGTACACTAAAGGTAACCTGGGCACTGTACCTATAAAAGGTAACCTGGGCATAGTACCAGAAGAATGTTTTACCATATTGTTTTATCAGAAAGTAAGGTATGGCGAATAATTCGAAAAGATAAACTCTGTTTTTTTTTTTAATCTATTAAAGATAGAAAATTTACTTCCTGGAGATCTTCCTAAACGGTTAAATTTTGTCATTAGATTTTGGACAATCAATGTTAATAACATAGATTCTATTTGTGTTTTCAAATTAAGCCACCTTTACTCGAAGTGAAATTTTTAATTAAAAATACAGTCAGATATGAAGCCACGAATATGCAAACGGTACCGTCAAAACTGGGTACCAACTCAGGTTCCACGTAAATGTTTGGTGCGGTATTGTAGGCAACAAAATAATTTATGTTAATCAGTTTTCTTTCTTCATTTAATGTTACTTGTAATTTTATACATATATCGATATTTTGGTACAGAAAGTGCCAAAGTGGTGGCAGAAAGTGCCTTCTATTTGATGTATAAAATATCAAACGGATAGATGGTATATTGACAATGGGTCGTGGATAGATAGAGTTTCTCCTATAGTTGGAATGTATTACTCTACCGTCTAGCGTTATAGCAGAGCTACAGCTTTAGAATGAAAAGTACTGTAATTGGTCAACTTTGGGCATATCTGGTTTTCACCAGATTTTGATGTTATGACACTTCAGGAACCCAAAAACCGGATGGAAATTTTCCGGATGTTCGTATTCCATTGGTGTGCATGTCGGTGTCACCCTCTTAATCACCTTATATCTCCAGGAATACTGGACCGATTTTGGCCAAACTTAGATTACTTTTATGTATGGGTCATTGACACCATTAAATTTTCAACTTAAAAGATCAAGGGGATGAGGCTGTAGAGCAAGGCCACCCTCAGTATCTCGAAATTTTGCCTAGTTAAATTCTTATTTGTTTACATTTTTCTTAATTTGTAAACAATTAATAATAATATTTGTAAAAAAGTTTTTTTTTACATCGCACCCAAACCCAAAAAATGTTCTAAATACACTAATGGCTAAGTGGATATACTGCGTCAAAAGTACTCCCTCTCACCACGAGGAGCGCTAGTGTGACACTGGGGTACAGCTGTTTTGGTCGTCTGCTGTGATGTGACGTCACAGGTGAGCGGTAAAATTATATAAATAAATAATATTTAAACTGTAAAAAAGTATTTAAAGTGGCCGCTATTACCGTCACACCCGCGCGAATGAAATACTGTATACGCACGCGCTTTGGTTACAATCACTGAATAAAATAAACAATAAATAATATATTTAAGTAAAATGATAAATAGTTTAAATAAAGTTGTGTGGTCTAGCCTAGCATCAGAAAAAAGCCGCGTGACGGGAAAGTCCTACTACTGTATTATTAGCTTTTTTTTTATAGCTTGTTAAAATATTGTTTGAATTAATAATGTTTATCTAGTTGTAAATCATAAAACTTCAAAAGAAAAGCAAAAAGACCTAATAAAAAATATTTGCCGAACTAAAAAATCGGTTAATATTACGTGGTTATGAGATCGGCAAAGAAGAAAAAGCTCATATTTCCTCGCTGTTTGACAATCACTTAATAAATGTATTTCTTAAGGTACAAAAAATTATAGCAGTTAAAAACCCAACCACAAAAAATCTAAAGAACTGTGCGATTTATTTCTCCCTGATATATTCCGCAGAGAGAATAGGGATATGATATGCGTAAACTATTAATATGCCCAGTAAAAATTCATCATTCTAACTCCGAAAAAAAAATTTTTAGAAGAAAATTTGCTTAGTAATATCTTTAAAAAAAACCATTTATCTTTAGAATATATAAAAATAATAACTGTTAATTACAAACTTATTGAATTTTTTACCGTAATTTTATTATTATTTTTTTCGTTCAGGACATCTACGATTACCAATCCTTATTTAGGTTTTATTCTTCTTCTTTATCTTACATCAAAAATAATAATTCTTCATTCTAACTCTCGTTGCTTTCCTTCTTTCCTCTGAAAAGCCCAGCACTTCTCTTCAGTTATTATCTTCAAAACCTTCAAAACTGTATCTAGAATTGTTTGTTCTTCACTTTCCATCTTCTCAATATCCTTAATCGTTCTTTCCAACCATTATTTTATTACCTTTTATTTTTCTGTTATAGAAGTAGCTAAGATATTATTAAGAGTTTTGAATGGGAGACTTTGTGGAAAACTAGAGAGATCAATTGGGAAAGAGCAGTTTGGGTTTAGAAGGGGGAAGGGAACAAGGGATGCAATAGGGTTATTAAGAGTGATTGGAGAAAGATATATATTGAAAATCAAAGAGATGTATATGGTCTTCATAGATCTGAAGAAGGTATTTGACAGGGTAGAGTGGGATAAATTACTAAGAATTTTAAAGGAAAAAGGAGTCGCTTGGAATGAAAGGAGATTAATAAGAAATCTGTACTTGTCACAGAAGGTAAAAATAAAGATTGGGAATGAGTTATCAGAAGAAAGCAGGCTTGGAAGAGGGGTGCGGCAGGGATGTTGCATGTCACTGACTCTGTTCAACTCTTACCTGGAAGCGATAATTAAAAAGTCTAACTGGTAATAAGTATGCAAATATTGGAGGAAGGAAGATAGAGTGTATTAGGTTTCTCTGGTGAATGGCAGTGTTGGCGGAGAGTGAGTACAAGATGAATGAAATGCTGAGAAGAATAAATCAAACCTGCAAGGAGTATGGGGTGAAGATAAACATAAAGAAAACAAAAAGCATGATAATTCGTAAATCAACCAAAAGGGCAATAATTAGAATTGGAAGAAATAAAATTGAGCAAGTGGCATCCTTCAAGTACCTGGGGTGCATCATTAAGGAAGATATGAAGTTTGATCAGGATGTTAAAGTACGAATTGCCAGGGCAAAGGAAGCATTCACCAAAATGAGGAGAGTGCTATGTAGCAAAGTAGATCTGTGACTAAGGAAAAAATTTGCAAAATATTTTGCGTAGAGTGAGGCCCTTTACGGGGCAGAGACATGGACTATTACGAAGGGTGAGGAGAGAAGACTGGAGACCTTTGAAATGTGGGTTTGGAGGAGGATGGAAAAGATCAGTTGGATGGAGAGAGTTCGGAATGAGGAGGTACTTTGTAGAGTGGGAGAAGGGAAGGCGCTTATCGAAATAATAAAAAGAAGAAAATGCAATTGGTTGGGACATTGGCCGAGAGAGACATGACTGCCTGCTGGTAGCGGCATTGGAGGGGACTGGAACAGGGAGGAAAGCAAAAGGTGGGAAACGAATGAAGCTGGTAGACAACATAAAAAGGGAAGGAAATTACTACAAAATGAAAAGAATGGCACAGAATCAAGCAGAATGGCGGCCATGCGAAGACCTGCCTTTGCGCAGAACACTTATTATTATTATTATTAGAAGTAGTTGAAGATAGTTTTAACTAGTCTACCTCCATACATTCAGCGTGAGTGTTGATGTAGTTCAGCCTTCTTTTTCCCATTGCATCTTTTATTTTGTCTATTCCTTCTACATTTGTACTTTAAAATACATTTCTTCTAGGAGTCTCATTTCCACTGTTCCTTTTCATTCACTTTCGGTCCCAGAATTTTTCTTTTCTGCACATTCTTAATCCTTTGAATTTTACCAATATCGTTTAGAGAATGGAATTCTAATGTGTACAATACTGCTGTGCAATAATGTCTTATTTTTCCTTTGATCATAGTGGTTTTTTTTTATTGTGGATGTTTTTTGATTAATTTGTATACTAGTTCCATTTATTTATTTACTTTTTCTTGAAGTTTTGGGGGCATCGACTGCTTTGGTCATTAGCCCTTTCTACTCAAAAAAAGAAGAAAAAAGTAACGTTAGCATTACTTCTTAATCAAAGAAAACTCGTTTTTATATGTTCCAATAAAAATAATTACTTCTCTGATCTTTGTCCTTCAATGTGTTGGCCGCTTTACTTTTTAGGATTTCCTTTTGGCCAGTCTTTCTTGGATTTTTTCTCCATTCTTCTTACAGCTTCGACCTCTGATGAAAGTGTTTCAGAGGCTTCAGACATGTCATCATTCTCTCTTTCAGATATAAGTGAGGTTCGCCGGCTAGCATCAGCTGATGAGATGCTAGGTTGGGATGGTGATAAGCCTGTTATCGTGTCTGAACTTGACTCTCTCACTAAAGGTATGTTCTCATTAATAATCCTTCTTATCTCAGATTCCAGATTCACACTCGGGGTATTTGATGTATTCGCCCGCTCTTTAACAGTTCTTTGGGATTTTGGAGACTCTATAGGTGCGTGTACTATGGCATCTATGTCTAAAGATTTCTCAATTCGTACTTCAATCTGTAGTAGAGAAATGGGGATTCTGGCACAACCTTGACCCCGGTCTTGACCTTGACCTTTCCCTTTAACCTTGACCTGTAACGTGATCGATGACGTCATAAAAAAGTCGCGGGAAAAAAATAAATATTAAAAATAAATAAAAAAAAATGGCGGAAAAAAAATTAAAAAAAATGACAGGAAAAAAAGTACACGTGCTTTTGCAGTGCAAGTGCTTGCTAACTTTGCACTAACCTTGTTTACCAGTTTGAAAGTGAACTGATAATAATACTGCGAAAATTTTCAACGGCATTGTATTGCTTTCTGCTTTTTAACGTTCGGTTACGTATTAATGTTGATTCGAATTTTCGCAATCTTTACGCTATCTTCATTTAAAAAGGTGAGTCAAAAAAATTTT
>JAAAKQ030161669.1:0-12703 GCA_010016005.3 Zanna intricata | reverse complement strand
TATCTACATTTAAGGAGATTTTATTTATAGTTAGCCACCATCTCAATGATTTTAGATCGTTTTCAATCATATATTGTAAAGCATTGTTATTATTAGCCCTATAACACAGCACTGTATCATCTGCAAAAGATATTATGTGACCTAGAAATTCATCATTTAATAGATCGTTGATATAAACCAAGAATAGTAGAGGGCCTAAAACTGACCCTTGAGGAACACCATGCTTTATAATACCCGATTTACTTTAAACTTCTCCAACCAATCTAACTCTCTGGACTCTGTTTTTTAATATATACTCATACAATTTAAAATGTATACTTAAAACAGAGTAGAATACACCAACACTTATATAATTTAATTAATAATTAATATATATATATTTTAGAGTTGGGGGAATAAATTTTAAGTAATTTCTTAAAATATTTAAAATTCATAAAAATATTTATGTATTTGTTAATCTTAACAAATCTGTTTAAGTAAAGTTTTCTTTAAATCTGATATCCATCCCTTCCATAAATCTATTTGAAATAAAAATTGTCAAGGGCAAAGTCAGAAAAGTTATTCAACCCTTTGTCTTCTTTGTACTTTATTCAACAGTTCGTGGTTCCAGACTTTATTATAGTTTCGGATTTTGTATTTAGAATTACACTTAAAAAAAAATGAGGTTACTAAAAAAGATAAACAATTTTTTTTCAAAACATTTTCATTATCCATGTTTGTATTAATTATTTGTAACTTCTGATCCTTATTTTCTTAAATCAATAAAATAAATACTGGAATGATTATTTATCTTAAATTGGAATGTTTTTAACATTTAAACAGATATAACTGTTATGATTATTAAAAACTGTAAGCAGTAAAACATTTCAAGATATTTGTTAAATTAATATCTCTATTATAATAAATAAGAAGCCATTTTTTTTTAATTATAAAAAAATTCACTTTTTCTTTCTATCTTTTTTTTAAAAAAAAAAAAACTAATTTTTATGAAATTCTCCATTAAGTGATTCTCATTTATATATATATATATTTTTTTATTTTTTTAATTTTTTTATATACTTAGTACACTTTTTAAAGATTATGTGAAAAATCTGTATTTATATTCCAAATATTTTATGTAGATAAGAACTAATTAATTTTTTTTGAAGCAAAAGAAAGTATGATCGCGAAAAATGTTGGTTTTCAAATTTCAACGGAAGTAACCATTTTGACCATCCCTGAATTCATTTTGACTAGTTTCGGCATGACGTCTGTACGTACGTATCTCGCATAATTAAAAAAACGATTAGCCATAGGATGTTAACATTTTGGATTTAGGGCTGTTGTAACATCTAGTTGGCATTTCTCCATTTGATTGCAATCGACTGAACCAAAAGTATTCAAAAAAGGTCAAAATCCAGAAAATTTGGATTTTGAACTAACTGCAGTAATAAGCCCTCATTCAGAGCTTTTCAATGATATAACATAAGTGGTACTTATTTTCATTGGTTCCAGAGTTGTAGCCAAATAAAATTTTAATTATAAGGTACAATTTTTTTTAAGTTTTAAATTTATTGATTCATTAATAATTATTAATCTGTGACTAAAAAAAATTACAATAAATAATAATAATAAAAAAAAAAATAATAATAAAGTATGAAAAATATCAGAAGTTATTAGTAAAATAAAATTGTATTTACTTTTAAAAACGTGTGTGTGTGTGCGCGCGCGCGCGTGTGTTTAATTGAATAGGCGTACAAATAAGTAATGTGTATCTACATCAGATTTTTTAAAATTTAACTGTCTATAACTGTATCTATTTTTTCCATACTAGCAACCACAGGTTAACATCTAAATTACGTTTCAGTTTTTTTTTGTTATATGAATTTAATATAAATTGTAAACATGTATATATGTATATAAAATAAAAACTCTGGATGAAAGACTAATACTCTGACGTAGAGGTCGGAGTATTTTAAATGAATTACTAATGTTATGTTAATTGTTGGTTACAATAAATTCCCTTGTGTGACAGGTTGGGGTTGAAAAAACTATTTGATGTATTGTTTTTAAGCTTAGCATTGCCGTGTAGAAGTAATTGGTAAATAGAAAAAGTGTTTTAAACTACGTCAAATTCCTTTTGTACATAAAAGGGTAATTGGGAGGAAGTACAGTCTTTTTAAACAAGTAAAATTCAATTATTGTAACTAAACGTGAAGAAAATTGAAAATTAATAAAGCAGTAATATAAAGTTGAAAATAATATAAGTTGATAAAGTTTAAAATTAAAAAGTTTGAAAATTATTTGTTTAAAAATATAAAGTTTTAAAAAGTTAGATTAAATTTGTGGAATATATTTTAACGTTATATTTAGTTTATTTTCTAATTATTAAGTTGAATAATAAATAAACTTTTTGAGAAAAGATAAGTTAATCGAAGATTTTTTATATAATTGATGTAATGTGTTGACTATTAAGATTTGAATGTAATTGAAGACAAAAAAAAAGAAAGAATTCTTAAATTAAAACATTAATGAACAAAGGAAAACAAATTAAATAATAAGAATAACGCTTAAAGAAGTTTTACAAACATTTTGCATAAAATTTAAATTTTAAACTTAGGAAAACATTATAATTGTAAATCAAGTATCATGATTAACACTAAAAAAAAAATACGTATAAAAATTAAATTAATTAATTAAAAGAAAAAATAAATTAATTGATAACTGGCTAGTACTTATGAAATACTGTAAAATGGACATTTTAAACAGGGGACATTTTAGAATAGGGGATAAAATAAAACAACTATAATTCCCGGAAATCTCAGTAAGTAAAGCGGAAATTTACATTATCCAAACTTCTTAAATCTCCAATTCAGATTTCCTACTATAAATTAATGAACACCTCTTATTTAGATTAGGTAGATAGCAGGAGGCGTATAGCTATGCACATTACTTGCAAGAGAGATAGATTGATAGGACGGGTGGAACAGTTAGATAGTCAAACCTTTACAAAGACACATCTTGTATAGCTATATATATAATACTTACATAGTATACAATTCATTGTCAGAGTTGTCATTATCATTAATTGGGTGATAAGCCAGTTGTCAGCCTACGTGCACAGCAATACGCCGCCCGCTGTAAAACTTATCTAAAGAAAAATAAAGATAGCTCGAAATTTAAACCATATGACCGAATATCAAACGATGCATTTTATATCCGTGTGTCTTATCATGATTGGGAAACATTGTACGGTATGGACCAGTCGATAAACAAAACTTAAAAAAAAACGCACACAATTTATCTGTATGCTTCATGTATTTTTTATAATAAATTATAATAATATTTTTTATAATATGTTCAGTAATATGTTCTGTATAATAAATTCTGTATAATATATATATATGTTCTGTATATTCTGTATAATATGTTTTTATAATAAATTCAGTTCATATTTAATGTACGTGAGATTTAATCCAGTTATTTATTACTATTTACATAAATATATAACTTACATTAAATTAATAATTTTATAATTATACAGCGGAACCCGGGTTATCCGGATTTTACAAAGGCCAAAATACAAATAATTGAAGACTTAAAGAATTAACTGGACATATAATTATAATATTTAGTAGATCAATCTTTATGAAAAAGATGAAAAAATAAAAAAAATTATTATTTCAGTAAAGTTAATAAGGTACTCAGAGCATACAAAAAAAAAAAAAAAACAAAAAAAAAACCGGTTACAATAATAATCGTACATTAAAAAAGTTCAGTGAATAAAAATATGTTATAGAAGAGTCAGAATTTACAAAAATTATTTGAACGAAATTAAAATTTACTATCGTAAATTTAAAAAAATGTTATTTAAAAAGTTTATTAAAGAAACTTCCAAAAAATATGTTGAAGTGAAATTCAGTTTCATAACTGTATGTTAATAATTGAAAAATAGTTTTAATAGAATAAAACATAGTGAAAGTCAACAATTAAAGCATAAGTTTCAGAAAGCTAATTTTTAAAAAATAAATTTGTAATCTTTGTTTACTTAACGGATGTCGAGCTTCGTTTATAAACTGCAAAATCACGTAATCATTTTAAACAAATATGTAAAATCGCATTCTTTTTATCTCTCCAAACAGTCCATAACGATAGACAAACTTTTTTCGTATGATGTCGCTGGATACAAGTTCATTACATCGTTACAACATAGTTCATGCTCTATCAATTTTTATCAATTTATCAATCAATTCAATTTTATCAATTTTTCAATCTTTATAAATTTTTTCAGAAGTTAATTTTTTAATTAATTTAACACAGATCTAAATTTATGTATCTTTTGTACTTTATGGACTCCAAAACAAAAAAATCAAATAAACCCAATAAAAACAAAGATCGGTAAAAAATTCATTTTCTGTTTAAGCTGAGCTTTATTCGAGTAGAATTTTAGATTTTTTAAACAGTGTATTAACTTTTTGGTAAAATAATACTTAGTACGAATGTACGCAATTCGGAGGACTGTTTGACATCCGAAAAATATACGATTTAAAAATTTTATAACTATTCGGTTTTAATCCGTTTTGATCGAGCAAAGTACTGTTATAAAGAGGGAACTATCGAGTTTCATTTTCCAGCAGGACGGAGCACCACCTCATTGGAATCTGTACGTAAAATAATTTTTGAATGATTCTTCAACAATGGATCGGCCATATAGGAGCTAACTATTCTGCTTTACATCACTGGCTTTCAAGATCACAAGACCTCACTGTATGTGATTTTTACTTATGGAATTTTGTAAAAGATTCCGTCTACTTGCCTTACATAACCGCTACAGTGGTCGAAACTGCATAATAGCAGCCATGGCAGCATGAATAGAGAAACGCTTGACAAATGCTTGTACGGATACCGTGCATCCCAAGAGGGGGGCAAATTGAGAATCTTTGACTTGATATGTAAAAAGGACTCATGAATAAAACTTTAATACCAAATTAATAGTAAATTTTTATATTTAATATTTTTTAAATTATAAACAATTAAAATCGGATGATTCTTAGTAGGACACGCTGTATAATGTATAGTTATAATTTAAAATAAAGTAAAAATGGCACATTAGATATTGTCAAAACTTTATTTAATAACAGATTTCAACACGTTTATATTGTGTATCTATTCGTTCAATACTACAAGTACGTAGTTTGTTTCTTTGAACTGCTGAGTGGAAATTGGTTTATTTTTTCAGAATTTATGGAGAAACTAGTTCAAGACGTTCGTTGAAATACTATTTATTTATTCTTAGGCAATTAAATAATAAATTTCCTTCATTAAGTTACTGAGACGGTTAGAAATATTACTCCTAGTAAAGACGCAAAACAACGGTGTTACCATCTATCTCGATACAAGTCGCTGTAACTTCATCAAATTATGTTAAAATGTGTTAAACGTGGTGCTAATAATTATCTAGTCTATACTGAGCTTTATGGTTGAAAATATACAACAAAAGATTTTTATAAATTTCAAATTAAAAAAAAAACTACTAGTGACTGATCTTTTACCTTTACTAAAAAATGACGTTTTAGCATAATAATTGATAAAATAATTATAAAAATTGTCTGATTCCTGTTTATTAAATACATTTATCTTTAAATTATAATTATTAATAAATTTTCTAAATAATTACACTTAGGAAATAATAGTGGGTTACAGTCAATTTCTCTGATCATTTATATTCACTAGTGTAATAAACCAAATGCCCTCTTATTTTTCGTAATGGCATTTTCGGATGTGGAATTTCGTAAGTATTGTTTATTTATTTACAAATAATTTCTTTAATTTAATTTCTACTTCTTTGTACGAAGTAAAGGAAGTATTGTGATTGTGAAAAATTCGGTTTTAAGATTTCAACGAATATATCCATTTTGACCATTCCTGAATCCATTTTGATTAGTTTCAGTGTGACGTCTGTACGTACACGAGTATCTCGCGTAACTTAAAAAGCGATTAGCCGTAGGATGTTGAAATTTTGGATTTAGAACTGTTGTAACATCTAGTTTTGCACCTCCCCTTTTGATTGCAATGGGCTGGACTAAAAATGTCCAAAAAAAATTCAAAATACCAACAAATTTGGATTTTGGACTTTTTCTTAACTGCAGTAATAAGCCCTAATTGAGAGCTTTTCAACAATATATAAGTGGTACGTATTTTCATTGGTTCCAGAGTTATAGCCAAATAAAATTTTAATTAATGAAATATTTGGATAATAATTTGCTTAACAAGGAGACGGCCGAGGCGATTCCATGCTGGGCCGGCTCTAGCAGCTGCTCTCGAAGCCCGGCGAGCTGGAGCGGGAAGGTAGCGTCCGCATCCAGCAGCTGCTCCGATGGGGTGGTCCACGTTGAACCGGCTAGGAAACTCCTTCGGTCTTCTTCCATCTTCTTGTTCTTTTCCAGGCAATGGTCGACGATGAAGAGATATTTTATGTCAAGAAGCCTTCATTTATTTGAGCCTGCAGTGGTGATATAGCGCCGCTTTGGTATGGGGTTGTTGCCTGTGTACGCGCGTAACTATACTGCACTCCCGCTGACATTTCCTCATCCTTGTGTTCGCCGATTTACAAAGGCATGTGGTAACAATATATAGCCGTACAAGAAAGTCACATGGTGTATACATCAGACTTTTTCTTTCTACATAAAAACATAAGTAAGGTTTAATAATAATACGATTATTATTAGGAATTTTAGCAACATCGTTGTCATCTTTTTTATAAGTGCTTATATTATAATATATTTGAGTTGTTTGGTCTTATATTTTACAATATTTGTTCGTTTAACATTTCAACCTTTATTACCCAAGTTTCTTCGAAGATCAAATTATTTCTCTAGATAATTGAAAAAACTGAGATATGTAAATAATCGTATTTGTACATTACTCGTATGTAATGTACTGTTATTACGTTATCTAAAGGTTGTAATGTGGAAATTATTTCTTTAAAATCTTTTTCTTATGATATTATTTGAATTCTAAGATAAAATCGTTTTAATTAATCATATTAATTAAAAAAAAAAGAAGAAAACGACAAATTCCTATAAAGTAAACTTCGGGAACAGATGTATTTTTAATAATGTAAACTACAGATGTCTTTTTTTTACTTTCTGCTGTAACACTATCAAGTTTATATGTATATATATATATATTGTGTGTGTGCGCGCGCATGCTTGTGTTATAGTGTAGCTTGCTTGCGAGAATATATGTTCGTTTCTATTTTATATTTATACATGCTCATCTGCAGTTTGACAGGAAACATTAACACACATAAGTTATTATGATTTTAACATACAATGTATAGATTTAAATCATGCATTAACTATTTAAAAAAAAAAAAAAGAAAGGAAAAAAATTCAGAATTGTCAACGATAAAAAAAAAAAAAACAGTCCGTTGAGATGAAATTGTTGAAGGTTGTTCCTTTTTAAATTCACGCACGATTTAATCGTGTATAACGATTCACTTCTAGTGACGTCATAAAAGTTACGGCTTCTTTACTTCCTTTACCCTCTTTCTTTATTTAAGTCACTACTATTTATTTATATTTGTTTGTTCTTAGAATATGTGAGTTGAAAAATTATTTTTTTTAAACATTTTTTTTTTTTTTTATGTTTTGTAAAAATTATTTTAATCACGTTCTTTTAGGCCATTTATAAAAATTATAATTAATATTGTATTTATTTTTTGGTTATGTTTGAAATAAAGCGATAACATATTTAGTTTTATAAATAAAACAAAGAGAATGTCATGAAATGTATAAAAACTTACGTATAGAAATGTTAAAAATATAATTTTTTTCTTTAAGTTTTATTTACAATTAGTTTCATATACAAAAAAAAAAATTTAAGTAAATTTAATGAGAAATTAATCACGTGAAAGAGAACGTTTTTTTATTGTAATCCCTCATAAGAATACATAAAGAATACGTTACCTTCATGATAAACAACTTACACTGAGAAATATACTTACTAATAGAAATATAACGTACACTAATAGAAATATAAATAACATAACAAAAAATAATAAAAAGAATTAGAACAGTATGAGTCAAGATAACAAACTTAAGATAAATGATGAGTTTGAGGGTATAAAGGCACGGAAAAAAAAAAAAAAATATTAAACATACGGGAAGAACATGACGAAACGTGGCGACGAGTAGGGCACGGGAGGCAGCCTGTTTGCTGAGGATGACTTGGTCCAGGACACACGCAAGGGTGCACTGGGCCGGGGTACTTCTGATGACGTTTCCTGGCCCTCTAAGGTGGCCCTCTAGAGGTGGCCCTCTAAAGCCGCGTGTGGAAGGGGAAGGCACTCGCATATTTTTCAATGGACATGCCGCCCCTTTAGCTCAGGTTAGTAGAGCGGGACGGGTAGCCTCTTGGAGGAGGAATTTCCTCCACTCTTGGAGGAGTGCCGGCATGGAGAGTCGACACGCTCTAAAGATCCCAAAAGGAACTCGAAGGGGAGGCTCCGCTGTAGGAGCCCAAACGGGAAGGGCAACAGGTAGGGTAATCTGCTGCCACAACTCCCAGGGCTGGCGATGTTATGCCGAGAGGCGATTCCAGCCGCCCCTGGGAAAAACGGGAGGTGAGTTTTTAGTCGGTGAGAGCTCAACACTATGCTCTATCAGCCACCATCTGTGCGGGCAGATGGTGACTGATAGAGCTTTTTTCTCCTCCTACGAAAAAAAAAATGATGAGTTGGAAGGATAACAATATTTGAGGGAAGAATTTCTACATTATATATCAAACATTATCTCCTAGATCCAAGATATGTTATCGTTTCAAGACTCTAAAATCTTCGCTATTATCTAGTAAAGATAATAACTTTGTTTTCACAAAATAACTTTGTTTAAGGTTTAACAACCATTAAGGTTGTTAAGCCTTAATTTATATTAGGGAATGAATCGTTGGATCTCCTCGTGAACGTATGGCAACCCCAAATAGACATGGTTTTCTGCTGTTCGTTACAAACCACGGCTCCTCTGTTATGGTCCTAATTAATTTATTCTGAAACAGCTGGATAATTTAATTGTTGTTTTTGTATGTTTTCCTCGAAGCTGGATACTATAAATCCGTATCGGTTTTAGAAGTAATTTGTGCAATAACTGTTTGTTAAGTCAACGCCGGCCTCAGTGGCTGAAATGGTAGCGTCTCAGCCTTTCATTCGGAGGTCCCGGGTTCTAATCCCGGTCAGGCATGGAATTTTTCTCACACGCTACAATTCATCTATCTCCTATATACCTTAACGGTGATTCCAGAGGTTAAACAAGATAATTAAAAAAGTCAATGACAACTGAGACTTCCTGCCTAGCAACCGGAACATCTGTTTAAAATTAATGTTTAACTACTTCCTTTTTTCTCTCAGATGATGGTTGCAAGTCAGACGACGGTCCAGATGTAAATCTAGATACCGTACGTGGTCAGCATACGGGATAAAATGCTATCCAGGAGGACTCATTAGCCTCTTTCCTTATTGTAAACGTTAAATGACTTGATTACGCTGGATTAACTTTTATTTTCCACTTAGTCAACTACCCGTTGATTAGACCCAACTCGATGTAATTTATCCGAAGTCAATCTTGGCAGTCGAAAATAGATTATTTTTCTACTTTTTTGTTCTGTCAGAAATTTCTGCAAGTTGTTCATGTATCAGGAGATGTAAAACTGACATAAGATTAGGTATAATTACTATCAGCAATCATTCCGGATTAAAAAAATAATAAAATAAAGTAGTAAAAATTTAAAATCTCAGAAAAAGTAAAAAAAAAAAAAAGTGGATGAATTAAAGAGTAGAATGATGAAGGAAAATAAGTTAGTTTATAACCTAATCTGAGAGGGGGATTATATAGGGAATCTGCATCGTTAAACAAAAAGTTAAACTAAAACAAAAAAAAAGATTTTCAATAATTCTACTTGCTGCATTATGAAAATTCTTTTTCCCTAATCATTAAAAAAAATTCCTGTTTCTATCTTATTATCCCTATTAATCTACCTACCTATTATTTTGTACAGGTTTAATATCCTTTTTATTTCGTATTATATTTTATTAGTAATTATGTTTTTAATTAAATTTCTGTTTACGTATTTACTTCTTTTTTTTTTTTTTAATAAAAGGATTTTATTAAAAATACATTTAAAAAAAAATTTTTTTTACCTCATGTTGAGATTTTTTTAATTGGCTATCTCTGCACCGCGTGAACAAACGTTTTATTTTTCGTTTGTGGTTTTAATCTTGTGCCATTTCTGTCATCATTTTTATGGATCTTTTTGTATGTTTGTCGATTCTATTCTTATTTCCTCTTCCCTCTTAATTCACTTAAAGTCTTTTAAACTCGTGTATTTTTTCTTGAAAATATCCCTGCCTAAAATTTGTTTTTATTTTATACCGATCTCTTTGGAGATCCTTTCCTTTCTCTAAAAGACAAATCTTTTTTTGCGAATTTCCCAAGAATTTATAAAAATCGCTACTGCGCCCAGTCAGATTTTCTAAGGTGGTTGGAGGGAGGGGGCCTATTTTGACGAAACTTGGTGGAATGATGTAAAGCTTTTGGGAATAGAACCCTATTGATTTTCAAACAGATGGGTTTAAAAGAACCGGACGTAGAACCAAGAGCAAAAAACTGGGGTTTAGGAACGTATTCAAGGCTTACGTGTTGTAACTTGAAGGGTGACATATTAAAAAGTCAAAATTAGATTTTTTCGAGCATCCCAGATTCGAGCTAGTTTCTCTATACTACTTTAGTTTAATAATAATCCAATTTATGATTTGGAATAAAGGAAAGGGGTTGGTGTGTTCAAAAAATCAGTTTTGGGTCAATTTGAACCTTTTCTTTTTTGTGAGCACGGTTCCAAAACTACATAAATTATGGGTAACAGTATGAAAGTGGGTTGTCAGCAAGTAGCATTGTTAAGCAATTGATGCAGTCAAAACTCAACAACTATGTGAGAATAACGAAAAAAAAAAAAAAACAAATGCACAAGTATAATGTATTTATTGGAATAATACGTAGTAGATCGCAGTATTATAAAAGAGATTCACGATACTAATATAACAGGAGGTAAAAAAAAAAAAACACCGGAAGCAATATTATTTTCAAAAATCATTAAAGCAGTATAACGTCCTTTCTTTCTTAACTAAAACCGGAAATCCGCCCTCCTGACGTACTTTCTTCGACAGAATTTTTTACTTTTGAGAGTGTCAAAGAAGTTGACAAAACTTTCTTCATTCATTCTCTTTAAATGACCGTAAAATATTATACTTTGTTTTTTTAATGTGTCGATTATGTTATCAAATTTTCTACAATTTAATCTTAAAAAAGTTTTATTAATTATTACACTTCGGGCCTAATAGTTTTCTTTCCTTTTTTTTTAAATATTCTCTCTAGACTTTCTTAATTATGTATAAAGTTAAAATTTACACCGCGTAAAGACTTACAGGATTTATAATCTTGCTGTAATATCTGAATTTCGCATTGTAAGGTATCAATTTTTTATTGTAAAGATTTTTGGTTAGTTAGAAACCCATTTCCATTTTATTTATCTGATTTTCTGAACACATTTTATTTAGTAATATATATATTTTTTTCTTTCTTTTTTAATTACTTTGCCTAGATAATTATATTTTTCTAAATTTTTTTCCGTTTCTCATGGGTGTTCTTTTAGGTAATTTTTTCCAAATGAAATTTACAGTCCAATTCTTTCGGCCATTTCCTTCAATATTTCGATTTGTTTTTCGGTTGTTTAACACGAAGATCGGTTCGTGTTTTCGAAAACACAAAGATCGCTAGAACATCTATAAAAGCAAAATAATCCGTTGATAATCCCTTCCTATGATTTGTTTCTATTACTTTCCGTTGTTTTGTTTTCATTCAAATGATTGGAAGTTATAGTTTTGCACCTTTTTGCCCATCACAGATTACTTCGTCTAAAATACAGTTAGATACAAGCGACGAGATATGAGATGTATAAGTGAAGCCTTGTATCTTATCGGTTTTAATTTTGGAAGCTTTTGAAATTCCTCTCATTAATTTTATTTTTGAGAATGTATTTTTTATGGTCCTTTAATCGTAGAATTATAGTTTAATTCCATATCCTTTAAAGTTTCAAATACGAAATTTTTTTCTACTGAGTTTTACTCACTGGAGAAAAGTTAGAAATACTTTCCATTAGTAGTATTTTAAACCATATGACTGATTTTAAAGTAAAGATTTATTCTGAAGATATCTATTCCTGAAACCAGCTTAAAGCAGTTTGTCGGTAAAATCTTTTATTCTATATAGAATAATTCATCTTTGAAGTCTCTTTTTTCTTTTTTTGTGTTTAGCCTCCGGTAATACCATAAGGGATTACTTCAGAGGATCAATGAGAATGATATGTATGAATATTAATGAAGTGTAGTCTTGTACAATCTCAGGTTGACTACTCCTGAGAAGTGTGGTTAATTGAAATCCAACCACGAAAGAACACCGGTATCCACAATTTAGTATTCATATCGGTATAAAAATAATTGTCTTTACTAGGATTTGAACCTTAGAAATCTTGACTTCGAAATCAGTTGATTTGCGATGTCGCGTTAACCACTAGACCAACCCGATGGATAAAAAATCTTTTTTCTTTATCTGTTTAGCCTCCGGAACTACCGTAAGGTATTACTTCAGAGGATGAATGAGGATAATGTGTATGA
>JAAAKQ030161658.1:0-12703 GCA_010016005.3 Zanna intricata | reverse complement strand
GCCATGCCTGACCGGGATTCGAACCCGGGATCTCCGGATGAAAGGCCGAGATGCTACCACTCGCGCCACGGAGGCCGGCGATTTAGATCTTACAAGGAGAAGGCACTTCGGTTCAAACCTAAAAAATAAATGGATGTAGTCGGATCGACTACATCCCTTTATTTTTTAATTTAAATATATTGGTTTATTAATCATTTTTTGATTGTAAATCTTTGATTGTAAAAAAAGGTTTTACAATAATTACTAATTCAATAATAACAATTTTTAAAAAATTATGAAAAATATCAGAAGTTATTAATGAAATAAAATTTTGTATACATTTCATTTAAAAAAAAAAAAAAAAATGTTTATAAGTAATTTATCAGGCACACCAGTAAGTCATGTGTTGTCCATATCAAATCTTTTTTTAGAATTTTCAGCTCGACATTTCGTTGACACATATTTCTGAATTCATTCCTGTTCTCCTTCCAATTTTTTTGTTTGTTTTTTATTGTTATTATTGAATTGTCATTTATCGTAAACATTTTTTTTTACAATAAGAGATTAATAATTATTAATAAATCATTATACTAAATTAAAAAAAAAAATGAAATGAAGTCTGATTCGAACCGATGTGCCTACCCTTTATAAGAGTCAAATATTTCATTAATTAAAATTTTATTTGGCGAAAACTCTGGAACCAATGAAAATAAGTATCACTTATTATATATCATTGAAAAACTCTCAACGAGGATTTATTACTGCAGCTAAGAAAAAGTTCCAAATCCAAATGTTTTTGGATTTTAAGTTTTTTTTTTACTATTCAATATTGGTTCATTTGATTGCAATCAAAAGAGGAGGTGTACAACTAAATGTTTCAATAGTCCTAAATCCAAAATTTTAACGTTCTACGGATAATTTTACTGGGTTATACGAGATATGTATGTACGTACAGACATCTCGCTGAAACTAGTCAAAGTGGATACTAGTCAAAATGGATATTTCCGTTAAAATCTGAAAACTGAAATTTTTCGCGATTACAATATTTATTTGTACTTCCTACAAGGAAGTAAAAACAACTCATTCATTATATCCTGACCACAATTAAATCCTGTGCTTCTTATTACAAACAAAGATTCTGAGTTATTTATTTCCGACCGAACAGATTGAAGCATAACACTGTTTTAAAAAATTTGAAGAATAGGCCGATTTTATTTCCAAGATATTTGCTAAATTACAGTCGGGTTATAAATACGAGAGTATTATTATTAATAGAGAAACAAATTACAGATAGATTAAGATACAAGTTAATCTTGATTACTCTATTTTTCAACCTCATAAAATTTAGAAAAAGTAAAATCCAAAGAATGGTAATTTTTTGATTTATAGGAATATTTTTTATCTCTAACATACGATATCTAGTTAGGAAAAT
This sequence comes from Zanna intricata, assembly GCA_010016005.3. NCBI lineage: Eukaryota > Metazoa > Arthropoda > Insecta > Hemiptera > Fulgoridae > Zanna > Zanna intricata. The sequence goes on along the minus strand of JAAAKQ030161658.1, from coordinate 11,292 downwards.
AAAACAAGCACCAAATACGCTTAATTAGTTATGACTCTATTGCGTTCAAGCAGACAAACGTTATAAAATGTTCCAGTTTCTACATAAATTTATTTCAATAGAGTATATAAACGTAGTTTTTAGATTGGCAATAAAAACGTACGAAATAATATTAACTTAAGCACTTCACGTACGCATGCAAAATATTTGACAAATTATACAGTATTTTATGTTTAATGATATCATAAAAAGAATATGAACTAAAAGGCCATGTTAATAAAACTGATGTAATAAAATTTTAATCGTTTCTTTTGTTTATTCTCTTATCCTGATAAATTACGAAATAATAAAAATATAAAAATAAAAATCATGAAAATGTAATCACGCATTCTGATAAAAATATAAAACATTATGTAAAATATGTTTTAAAAAAAATATTACGATAAAGTAATTAAGACGTTATTATTTATGATCCGTGCACTTACATTTTCCGGAATAGGAATAAATTAATAACAACATCATTTTAACCATTAAAAAAAATAAAATCCTAGTGTGAAAGATCACACCACATTTTTTTTTTACCCCCTGAAATTACACTTGTTATGTTTCATTCTTTTTTTTATTACATTTTATTTTTTACACATTATCAGGTTAATTGAACTATATACAGAATAATTAAATTACACTTTTATTCATTGCCCAATCAAGCACCAGTTAAAAAATTTATCACTTTTTTTTTAATTATCGAGCACTTCGCAGGCATCAGAACGAGTATTACTGAAATAATAAATTAATTTTAAAAATACTCATTCTTTAAAAACTGAAGTCAAATATTTGCGATCATTGAAATAGACTTTATAAAATTTCTTTAAAAAATTTACTTCAGTGATAAAATAGAATAATCTAAAAAAAAATTTTTTCCGATTTTAAATCTATTTTTGCAGCAGGGTTATAACTAAAGAGATTTAAAAAAAAGATATTGAGATCAGAAAAAAAATTTGGTTATCAAAGTTTTTGTAAATGTCGACGTTTCAAAATCTCCCTTGATCCAAAAATATATAAAGGTTATAGATATTTCTGTAAGATGTACGTACAAGTGTATTACGTACAAGTATATTTTTAATAAGAACTCGGGCTCAAAAGTTACTCACAAAATATCTGTACTACAGCACTGATGACATTAAAATTTTGACAAAATGAAAAACGTTGCAGGGAAATTTTGAATTTTGAAATTTTTACTTTTTGTATAGCGATGGTAATGAATCGAGAGTTAGTAAAATTAATCTTATTAAATTGTTTAAACTCAAAATATTAATGCCAATCACACTGGTAGATATTCAACTATATTTCTAAAAAAAATTTTACCTCATAATTCGAAAATCCGTCGACCAAAAAAGTTGAAATTTAGTATAAATATTTAATTACATATATAATATATATATATATATATACATATATACACCCCAATAGTGCCATTATTATTTTCTACCCATCAAACAAGGGGGAATTACGATATACATAATGTTTTATTTTTTTATAATACTCTGATTATTTTCGCCTTATTGAATAATATTACACCAATTGGGTCCCCTACTGATGTAAATAATTACTCCAATAAGAAAATTTTTAACAGCCCCAAAACAAGCTGGTGAACTGAACCAAAACGTTAATTTTTTAAAACTTAATTTCAAAAATAAAATCAAGTTTCATCTAGTATTAATATTACACTGCAATAAACTTTTGTGTTATTTTCTGTACTGTGTTATACTGTATAATGTATAATTGAAATGTGAAGTCTTCGTGGCGCAAACGGTTAGAGCGTCCGGCTGTTAACGGAAAGGTTGGTGGTTCAAGCCCACCCGGGGACGGATTTATTTTTCATTTTCCTATAATCTTCAACAAAAATTATACAATAAAAAATAATTAAAAACTTTGTAATAGGTTATATAATTTATTCGATAATACTCTCCGTGGCGCAAACGGTTAGCGCGTTCGGCTGTTAAGATAAATTGTTGGTTCAAGCCCACTCGGGGACGATCTATTTTGCATTTTCCTGTAATCATCAACAAAACTATACAATAAAAAAATAATTAAAAACCTTGAAATAAATTATAATTCATTCGATAATACAAGTCTCCGTGGCGCAAACGGTTAACGCGTTCGGCTGTTAACAGGTAAGTTGTTGGTTCAATCCCATCCGAAAACGATCTATTTTGCATTTGTCTACAATAACAACATAAATGTTTCTTAACTACGTAAATATAAATAATTTTTTTATAGAAAAGCGACTGTTTCAAAGAAGATAGAATCTGAAAGTCATTTTAATATAATATAAAAACAGGAAATTACATAAAATATATCTCAACACTACAGTTGTAAAAATCAAACCAACGGTATCTAAGTGATAGTAAACAATTTTACCAGTATCATACTAGACCCGTTTACAAAAATGGCAGATATTTTAAATTGTGTGATCTTCAACGCTGATCAACAGTAAAGATACATACGGTAGTTCCGTAGGCTAAACAGGTAAAGATAAATAATAACAGTAAACATAATAATCAGTAAGTAAATATCTTTAAAAATATATATATATATACATATGTATATATACTAAATCTGATTATTGTTAAAATGAAAATAAATATTACAGAATCTATTTCTCATAATTAATTAAAACGAAAAAATTCGTTATTAAATTAAACGAGACTTTGTACCTGAAAATATAATTATGTTAGAAATAAACTTATACAAAAACACAGAATTCGTATTAAAGTGCATGGAAAATTATAAAATTTCTTCTGGAGATGTAAAATTAAGTTTTTTTTTTTTTTGTTTAACCTCCGGAACTACAATTAAGTATATCTTCAGAGGGATGAAATGAATGAATTGTAGCGCGTGTGAAAAAATGCCATGCCTGACCGGGATTCGAACCCGGGACCTCCGGATGAAAGGCCGAGACACTACCACTCGGTCACGGAGACCGGCAAAAAACAAAAAAATTAAGTATTTAAAAAAAAATTATTTTACTTAATAATTAAAAGAATAAAAATTAAAAAAAAGAAGAAGAAATGAACATAATAAAAAAAGTGCCAAAAAATGCAAATGCAAATGTACTCGACTACCAAACTTTCCGTTAACAGCCGAACGCGCAAACACTTTGCACTACGGGAACTTGTTTTATCATGAAAATCAAATTTTCTTACTGTGTTTCAAATGATTAAAATTACAAAATCACATCACGGCTAAGTACAAACAATTTAATTTTTTTTTTTTTTTTATTCAATTATATAAGTAATAACCTTTGAATTCTTCAGGAAAAGTTAATTTTTTTATTTACTAATTAATAGTTAAACGATTTATAAAAATATAATATTTTAGTTAATTAGGAATTCCTAAAATGAATTAATAAATTAATTTCATCGATTTTTATATACTTTGCCTATATTTTAGTTCAGATGTAATTACATGCATGTATTAAATCATTCTAGGAATGTACACATTCGTTAAACTCAAGTTACAGGATTTACTTCATTTGTTATTTACAAATTCATTTTTTTTACATTTTATCAAGTGGGATGTTATACATTTTTTGAAACTGTGTTTACTATTGTCATATTCTGATAACTATCATATCATTTTTTTGTATTATATTACAATATAATTAAATGAATAATAATAAAGTAATAAAACTACTGTAATCAAAATTTATTAATGTAATTTATTTTAAAAAAATTATGACTTAGTAGTTTCCATGTGTTCTTTTTGTCTTAAGCGCTCTAATTTAATATTTGGATTGTAATAATTCTTTTAATACATAATTTTCATCAGAGTTCCACAGATGAATAATGCAGTGAAATTAATTCTGATATAAAATTAAAATTTATAGGTTTCGTCTACAATAAATAAATAGAACGGCCATTTATTATTTTGACGTTATTCAATAACCATTATAAATGTATATAATTTTAAAGGCTATATTCTATAATGTAGAAGAAATCGTTTAGGTTTATCAATAAAACCATACGACCAATAACTGAATCATAGTATTACAAGCTGATGACGGTTATTCATGTGATACAATGGCAAAAATTATAATAGGACAACCAACGTCATCCTTAACGTGTGTCCTAACAACGTTATAGTCACGTGGCTCGTTTCGTCCGCGTGGTCCTAAACCATTAGGCAATGAAATATGTCTGTGACGTTTCCAACGTTTCTTCCATCAGCTTTCTTCCTTTTCTTCTCTCTATTTTCTGCACATATTATTCCCTGTTTCGTTAAATTTCATAAATATATTATTTACATTATATTATTAATAATTATTTAAAATAGACCATTCATAGTAACCACCAAAATTCTCCAGTTATTTTTTGTTTTTCTAATAAATAAAAATTATTATTTTTATTTCATTGAAAATAAATCATAAATCGTTAAACATGTCCTTTTTTTATTATATTTAAGAAACGATTTAGGCATGTACTTCCAAGATAAACTACGGAATACGCTTTAAAAATCTGGCTTATATTATACATTATTTAATGTATGGGTACAAATCAATAATCGGATCGGAAATCGGACAGCGACACAAAGTACCACACACAATATGCTCCCTAATCTTACTTGTTTTCTAATCTACAATCCGACGAACCGCCTATCCATATGCATATGAAGAGTTTAATGTGGCTATAGAGAAGTGTAACAGATGGACGAAATGAGGATGACGAGAAAAGGGAAAATGATAAAGAAGAAAACACAATTTTTGATAAGAACATAAAGATTTAACTAAAATGGCAGTTAAGGGAAAAATGGAAAGACAAAGAGTATGTGAAAAATGAAAATAATTTCGTCACGACAATAGATATAAAAAAAAATTTGACTTAAAATTAAAAAAATATTCGAGACCGAAAAAAATTAAAAGCCCAGTGACACCTACTATAAGAAAGATTCACAACCTAATTCAAAAACTCTTGCGTAGTGCATGAGCAAGAAGACCAACTTTTCGTTTTCGACGCCCTAGTTCCTTTGCAGTCAAAAATGCACTGATTTTCTGTGTAGTACAACGCATTACATAAGTTTGATTAACGAGGTAGACCTTAAGACACAAGCATCAAACTTAAACTAAGTTATCACTGCCACTGTGATTAACTGCATAACTGCATATGAAAAATACATCACTTCCCAGCAACTTAACCTGTAATTAATGTTATATTGTCAGTTGACCACCTTAAATTGAGCATAACAAAAGAACCAATAAACCAATTTTCATCAAATTCGAACATGCACAACTTCAGATATACTAATTCTGCATATATATATATTTCAATGAAAATGATCTCGTGGTTTTGAAGATTTTTGAGCCAAAAATGTTATACAAAGTCATATCTATATATATATATATTACATCTAAGTGAATGATATTTTTGCACTCTTCATAAATCAAAATGTAAAGAAAATTCAATTTCACCTTCAATCACACCGTACGACCGAAAGTAATATCGGACTTTTCTTCGAAAAATCATTAAAAAGACCGACAGCATACAGGTTGAAAACGAAATCTCCCCAGATTATTTACTTTAATTTAAGTGGTTTATAAAAAGCGATTAATTAATTATAGTATATAGTATAGCCGTTGTTGTATAATTTTTATCTTAAATCTTTTTATTTTCTAGACCGCTATATGCTAAGACGTTCTTATCATTTAACATCACCAGAGTGCAAGGATTCAATACATACCATTTGTCCAAGACTCATCTTTCATAAAATATGCAACAAATTGTAAATATATCCGGATGGTAATCTCCAAGACAGGTTGGCCTATGGAGATACCTAATTTTCAGTCCAGTTAACTTTATATCATTTTGTGTGTAGGATGACTTGCATGTAACTTTTAAGTTTTAGTTTAAAGCCTACTATTTTTTTGTAATTTGTATGTGTTTGACTGAAAATAAAAGATATTATATTACATTATTAAAATTACCACGTAGTAATATTAAAAACTACAAAAAATTGTTCACATAATTTACAAGTAGTAAAGTCGTGGAGAAAAATAAACTTCATTACGAGTATATGATTATGAGTTATGATTCATATGAATCTATTGGTTTCTTTACTGGTTAAAAAAAAAAAGACAAAAAGAGAACCGAGGAAAAATCTGAATGAAGACGAATAATTCAAAGGGAAAAATAAAGATGTTAAGTATGATAATTCGCCTACCGGGCTGGTCTAATGGATAACGCGACATCGCAAATCAGCTGAATTCGAAGCTGAGAGTTCTAAGGTTCAAATCCAAGTAACGGTAGTTATTTTTATACAAATTTGAATACTAGATCGTGGATAGTGGTGTTCTTTGGTGGCTGGGTTTCAATTAACCACATTTCTGAGGAGTGCACGACCTGAGATTGTACAAGACTACACTTCATACATATCCTCATTCATCCTTTGAAGTAATACCTTACGGTAGTTAGTTACGAAGGCTAAACAGAAAGAAAAAAAAGGTTTGATAATTCGAAATAAGGAGTTAGTCATAAACTACAGAAATTATTTATTTGAAAAATATTGAATAAAACAAACAAACAACAATTAAATATAAAATAAATAATGCCTAAAATAAAATTGATAATACTGATTATCTGGGGAAAAAACTTTACTATTATATAATTATATGTACAGTATACATAGTTGTAATAACCATTAAAGGAGATAACAAACATCGATCTATTCAATAGGATATTTACATTAGGAAGTGGATCAGCAAAAAAAAGTAACCGTAAATCAATACATACAAAATAATTTTTGTCAAATGATTCTGAAGGGAATTCACAAAAATAACCACAAAATTAAACCGTTCAAAGAAAGCCACCAATAACGATCTACATTGAATTAATACACCATATAGGATCAATGAAATTTAACAAGCACTTTCAAATCAATAAAATTCCTATCATACACGAAAAAATTACGCTGGTTAAGATATATCTGTAATATGGACCAAATTATCATTCTAATTTTTCATTTCGCTTCCAATTTAAATATCGGTTATTAAGAAAATCCTAGCCAACCACATTCTGCTACCGTAACATTCCCACCCTCTACCATAATTTAGTATTTTCACAACTTCATCAGTATAATTTTATAATTAACAGAAATTAAAAATATTGAAATAAATTATAGTATATGCGACAATACAAGTCTCTGTGGAGCAAAAGGTTAGCGCGTTCGGCTGTTAACCGAAAGGTTGGTGGTTCAAGCCCACCCGGGGACGATCTATTTTTACATTTTCAATGAGTAGAATTATTAGTATATTTTCTAGTATTATACTATATTCAATCTAATAAATGAGTTGGGTTGAACAGCAAGTAGTATAACATGTAAATGCAATTTTTTTTATTTTAAATTGTTTTTATTGAAACAAATTTCATACCGTAGCATAGCTACAATTAATTCACTGTGTTGGCGCAGTTTGTAAAAAAATGATACATCATTTGAGCACAAAACCAGTACATTTGTAAATTAATATTTTTCTTTGAACTATCGCTCTCTGTTTTTCTTAAAATTTTGACCAGTGTAATGTGCCGCCTTTAGCACAAATTCTACTGTAGGGTGTAATTCTCTTATGATGATTACTAGGCAGTCAATTTCTGCAGTTAACAGAGTAAAGTTGTCGCATAAAAGACAAATGTTTTTTCTGGACACTTCCAGAAAAAAACTGGACTTGCATTTCACTGGACTTGGGACTGGTATGCTTCAAGGAAACATTGTGTTTGCCGATGTGATAAAAGACAAATGGAAGCAGTTTTAATCATGATTTAAAACATTTTAAACTCGTCCTTAGGCATAGAATTTCTAAGAAGAAGAGAAATCCACAACCAGCCTACCCTCAGCGCCAAACTTTTTAAACAGAGAAGGCACCAATATCCTGGTGTTGAATAGACCAGGATACTTTTGGGCAACACATCTACCAGTTTTAAACAAAACCTACACACAGACTTTCATGTCACCTCATCCAAGTATTCCGCTGCCGTAAGACAGACACAACCTCCTCTTCGGAGGTATTGATCTCTATCATAGACAATGACTTGAGGTATTACGTTTTACCATCCCTTTATCACCCAAAGTTTTACCAACGACAGATTCTGAATTGATTCTGTCTGTTTGTCATTCGGTAGGAGAATCAGACATTTCTTACTATAATTTATAATCTTAATTTTCAAATTCGACCTCTTCCCCTGAAGGGCAGCGTAAAATTCCTGACCAATTTCCTTAACTGTTTTTGTTGAGCTCTCCTTCCTGTTTAGAAATATGATTACTTCTGGTTGCTGCGGGCTAAGCTGACCCGCATGCCTTTAAGTACCTCGGTATCTAAGAGGCAAAGGCGCTGGTACCGGGACGGAAACAGCTACTTTAATTATAACCTTCTTGACTTCAGTTGGCTTAGAGACAAACCCCTCAAATCCATTCACAAAAGTTGAGAACATTTTCCTAAACTCATTAAGCCTCAGGATCACTTATCTGCAAACCACTGCAGAGAGGCTTCGAGGGCTTCAAAAAAACCCCAACAACTGTTCAAATGGTTCCTCAATTTATGCTATTAGAGGGATTTATAGCCCAACCTGGTTACAGCTTTTTTATCGCGCCGTCAGACGAGATAGTAAATTATCAATTTATATTATGTTTAGTTACACTCAAGTAGTCAGTGATACAAGAGTTTGTACAAGACAAGCTTAATCGCTGTTCTAATAAATGTTTTATTTCCCGATTTTTTTTTGAAGTTCAATTTAAAAGTTTTCTAAACACTTAAAGCAATTAACTGTTTATGATTCCTCATGAAAAATCATTATTTTATTTTTATCTCACAGTTAAACAGTCGAATCAACTCAAACTTAACTTATTTTCAAGTAATTTATATAAAAAGAAAAGTTACTTTTTTTTCTTTTTATCAGAATTTATTTTGGACAGATATTATTTTAAAAGATTTTTGTCTAGGTAGAATGTTACTATAACCAGTCAGACAGTTTAACAATTTATAATTTCATTTGGTTTTTCAGCTTATTTTTAACTTAATATATATTTTTATTTATTTATTTATTTTTTTTTTATAGATTTACAAAGTTATTTTACTCTTTTTTTTTTTTCAATTAAATTGTTTTTCCCCTATTTTCTTTTTTATAGTAGTGCTTTATACATTTCCTATAAAACTGACTAGTTGACAAGAGGATAAAGGATGTTCTTTCCTTCCGTAAATGTTATTAATTCCCAACGTCTAGGGTGAAGGTGAAATGCGTGGTTTGACCAGAATAAACCTACAGAGCAGCTTATCAAATTGTCACCCTGTCCGCACCGGAATACAAATACCCGAGCGCATTGATTCAACCGTCCTTATTCCCTTTACTCTTCACTGGGTTTCTTCATCCCTCTCCCCGACCAGCTTTGTTTTCAACTTCGCACGTGCTTCTACTTCTAAAATGTTTCTCTATTTCCGCCAATCCTTTCATCACATATATTATTCCTTTTATCTGTTTGTACTGTTTTTCATCATCTCTTTGGCTTGGGTGTGTGTGTGTATTTTTATTTATTTTTTTAAATTTGTTTTTATATTTTTTTAAATTACTTGAAATCTTTTTTTAATCGTGTAAAAGAATGCATACTAATTTTTTTAAAATCAGTTTTGAATAGTGTAATCTTCTATCACCTCATTTTGTTCGTTTGATACTATCGGATTTTTTCGTGCAGAATATTCAAAAGTGACTCAACCTTTTGGGAAAATGAGGTACCACGATTATTCAAAATGGCCAGCATTATGCGATTCATATAATTGAATACGTCGTTGCATGCTCTTAAACACCTGTAACGTTTGTTGAAGTATTGCAGCGTCCATCGTTTAATTTCACTCTTCAATTCAGAAATGGTCTGAGGATGAGTTTTTAAGTTGCATCCTTAAGGTATCTCCAGAAAAAGCCAGAGAATAAATAAGCCAGAGAGTAAAAGAAAAAGCCAGGAGAGTACAACCCCTTCTAAATTACTTATCCATGAAAACAATGATCCAACAAAGTCATAGTGTCGTTGGATGAATGAGCCGTAGTATTGTCGTGTTGAAACCATTTGTACTCTAGCCGGTCTGCAGTTATAGTGTTTACAATCTGTATGTAGCGCTAATTGTTGACTATGCCATGAAAGAATGTAATGAAGATTCGCGACTACGTGTCACTGCACCCAAACATTCACTATTTGTCCGTGCAAAGGACATTCGTGCAGCTGATGTGGATTTTTCATACATCAAATGCGTGAATTCTGTGTATTCACGTATCCAACAAGGTGGAGCCACTTGTCAAACCAAAACCAGTCATCGAGTCCTTCCCGGTTTGGCGTTATAGATGAAATGAACCACTGAAAGAAAACTACATGTTTTCCAATATTTGCAAGTAACAACAGGAATTCTGTACAGAGGCATCTTTAATCATTTGCGCAACGCAGTGTGGGCACTATGAACGGAGAGACCAGGCTGGCCAGATTGGGTCGCACAGACTTCTTGGGACTAACAGAATATCTACGTGCAATTGGGAGAAATAACATCTACGTGCAAGCTACATACTTGCACTTAGATCTACTTTTCACATGTTCGTACTTTCGGTCGACCACTTTTAGCTCCATCTGCCACATTCCCTGTCTCTTGTCGTACAGCCGCTCGATGGAGGTCTTGATTTGGTGTCATCCACACACCAAATTTTTCTGTGAAGGCATCCTCGGTCTGAGCATAATTGGCATTCATAATAAGATTAAGTCTTTGTATGTAGTTTTTAAAATTTTTTTCTAATCTGTCCTAAAAATCTTTATAAAAAAATGCATTTTGCCCTTTATGAAAATTTATTGTGTTATTAACTACGTGTTTAATAAATGTGTCTTTTATAAACGTGTTTAAGATAATAAAATACATTTTTCTTTATATAATTAATTTATCCATATTTGTGCTAGATCTGGTTCTAATATAACAACGTTAATTATTTTACAATTTTATTAGCCATAAAACATAATTAAATTTCTTATCTATCATATGATGTATCTGACAAATACTTCATTATATTGTGAATATACATACTATGAACATACTATGAAACAGACGTGATGTTGGCCCATTTTATTTATATTTGGAAAGCATCATATTTAACAAAAGAAGTTATCTGGGTTTCTAATCTACTTGAAAAAAAAATTTTATTCAATGAAAAATTGAATGCTATCTGTATACAGAGTGTATCAAAACTGCACGGCAATCTCTCGGAAACGGATTCTATATCTAAAAATAAGAAAAAAGTTTCC